>JANHFO010000371.1:267046-279827 GCA_032468095.1 Pareas carinatus
CCCCCAGTGACATAATTGAAGCTTATTTAAGTATTACACATTTTTAGTGTGATATTTGTTCCTGCTTTTGAGAGAGAGAGGAAGAATGAGAGAGAAAGAAAGAAAGAGGGAAAGAGAGAAAGAAAGAGGAAAAGAGAGAGACAGACACACACAGAGAAAGGAAGAGAATGAGACAAAGAGGGAGAGAGAAAGAGAGAGAGACACACAGAGAGAGAGAGACTGAGAAAGAAAGAGAGAGAGAGACTGAGAAAAAGAGAGAGAGAGACTGAGAAAGAAAGAGAATAAAATAGAGAGAGACACACACACAAGCACAGAAAAATAGAGACACAGAGAGAGACTGTGACAGTGGGATGAGCCAACCAGGGGTGAGAATGGGAACTGCTCACCCGCCTTCGGCTTCTCCTGGTGGCAGAGCAGCTTCCCTGGAGGACCGGGTGGCCTCTCTAGAGGCCCAGGCAGCTTTTCTGAAGGCCCAGACAGCTTTTCTGCGGACAGCGGAGCGGTCTCTGGCTGCTCGGGCTTCTCCGGAGGCCCAGGTGGCTTCTCCGGAGGCCCAGGCAGCTTCTCCACGGGCGGGCAGATTACCCAATGCTTGTGCTCCTGCCTCTCCTCTGGCTTGCTGCTGAAGATTTTTTTTTTAAACTTTCCTGGGCAAAGGCGCACGTGCCGGCAGAGATGGTTCTGCATACCGGCTGTGGCACACGTGCCATAGATTCGCCATTACTGCCCTATACCATTCTGGACAAATGGCTGTCCAATCTCTTCCTAAAAAGAAATAGTCATGGCAACTTTCTTTAAAAAATTGTCATGACTATTATTTGGAAGATGGATATTAAAGCCATTAAAGATTAGGGCTGTGAAAATCTTCTGAAGGTTGTGCTTAGGAAAGATCCAAAATAAACCACCTCTTCAGACTGTTAAAGGCTCACATAACTTTTTTCAAAGTTGCTCCTGGCTGTCTCCACATCTGTGAACATTAAATATACATTTCTTTATATTTTTCCCAGCTTTCCAAAGCACTTCTTTGAAAGGATTTATGCAGCATTATTAGTGATACCGATGAGGCTGAGGATATATTTTAGTTAGATGATGGTAAGAAGTTGCAACTGATTTACTGAAAAATGGAAACAAAATGATGTTTTTTAAATCTAGGTTTGGTTGACATAATTTACATTTGATTAGAACAAAAAAACAACAAGCAGCAAAAGACCAACCAATTCTTTTTATGAAAATGGTAGTAGTATTTACCAAAAGACTATCAGTTAAATTTTGAAAGGATTTCCATATTTTGGCTTCTTCTTTTGGTAAGCTTTTTTTTTGCTTTTTGTCAGGACCTACATAACAAATATCACACCTGAAATTGGACATTAAAACAATAAAATCAGAACTCTACCCACTAATATCCATGTTGCTACTCAGTTCAAGAGGATGAAACTTCTGACAGAGCTTGCAGAAGTGCATCTATATAGAAATTATAAAGAATAGGCCATGGATATATATTGAGCAGTTCTTAAGATTTGCTGTCAAAAATAATATATTCCAAAGGCATGATCTATAAAGTATTGCATTATATTTATTCCAGATTACACTAAGAAAATCCAAGAAAAGTTTAAAATACAATTCAAGAGAATAACAATCTTCTGTATTTCATTACATTTTGTTTTAAAATTAGCTCTCAGACGTCATTTTATACTCATGAAAATACTTTCTTAAGTTCCTGCTTAGGTTGCCATAGAGAAAAATCAGTATGTTATCATGTTCTGTTATATTGTTACTTATGTGCATGCTTCTAGGACTTTTACCTCTAATTTCTAAGGTCCTAATTAAGTATCTGCATTTTTGCATGTGCTTTTTAACCTCTGCTGTTATTTCTTTTTTTTTAAATGTTCACCTTAGTTTAAGATCCAAATATTTTAACAGATTAATTTGGAAAATTTGACCCTTAGATTCCAAGATTGTGATATTAGATTTTGAATTAATGTTCAATTAACCTTAATTCAAAACAGATAGGATGCAGCAGCTATAATTTGTTTGGACAGAAAAAATACTTTCATATGGTTGCTTGTAAACTTTCAAGCAGGTTCTGACTATATTAGCTTACTTTGGCTTTAAAAAGGTTTATTTAATCTCTCAATCAATTATTACTACGGTATGCCCTATCGATTGAATTTATATATCATAGTACATATCAGAAATGCCATCTAATCTGACTTTAGAACCTCTTCCTTGCAGGCATAGGATTTTTCTATAAGCAGATATTATGTTTTATATCAATGCCAAACATAATTTTTAATCTCATTTCATTAGTACGTAAGCTTAATATTCTGTCTGATTATTCTATAAATCAAAGTAAATCATACTTGATGCTTCTGGATCATAAAATGTATGGGGTTAATGTTTTAGGTTAATTCATTTATCGTGGTATAAAGATTCTTTGAAACTCTGTGAACAAGTCCCCTATACTGAGACAAATGAAAGAAAATTTAAACAAATAGCTGAGAATTATTGTATTGGTTAGGAAAATGAAATTAAGATGAATTTAACTCTAAGACTAAATTCAATGCGAGATGAATTACTTGACCTTACTGAAATACTGGTAAATATTGAGATCTATTGTACTTATAAAAATATTATTGAATTGAAATTATAAATTTTTACCATAAAAATTTTTTATGGGCTAAAATCAATTAGAATGTACAGATTTTTTCATTGTATGCTGAAACTTCCATAATATTATTATTTTGGACCAACTAGTTTAGATCATTTCCATGTGAATTCTTGGAAATTGATTCTAGAACATAGTATTTAGACCATTTAGTTCTGATGACATTGCTTCTTGCTGAAATTGCAAAAATGTTTAGAAGCTTTGGAGTAATTAGTTAAAGATCTTTTAAGAAATTAATGAAAGTTAATGAAGGTGATTCAAGTAACTCATTTAGTCTTTAGAATTATGTCTTTAGGTGTCCTGAAATAATATAACAGTGGAAGTTTGCTTTAAAAGTTAAAGGTCACTGTTAAACATCTCTGTGTAACTTTTTTTTAAATCATTGTTTTGTGAGTCATACTGTCAACAGATCATAAATGGAAAAGAGCCAAAGTTCTTTACTAGAAAACTTGCTTTGAAAGTAGAAGGACTTAAATTCAACCTATGATATTTATTTAACAGAAGTCTGATAATATGGCTGAACATACTCTATGACCAAGCCTGACCAAAATATAATACAGTCAAATAGGAAGAGTTATTTGTGCTAAGAATTTAATGCTTTGGGGGGAAATTATATGCTGATCTGAGTTTTTTAAAAAATGAATATAATAGATGATAAAAATGAAAACTTTTTTCCTAAAGTGGTCTTGTCCTGGGGGTAGTAACTGTAGAATTTCATGCAATTACTTCCAATGTTTTCAAATCCCTGGTGGTAATAATTGGTTGGTGTACTATTTTTCTTCTTCCGCTTTAAATGCAGGCAGCTGAATTGCATGCACATAGGTATAATTACCATCACTGATAGTGTTAGAGATGAATTTTCCCATCAGGGTTCTGTCAATCAACACCTGCTCCAACTGTGGTCCAGAAAGGCTTAGAGATACCAGTATACCTGAAGGAAAAAGAAGCTGAATCCAAAGAGACAGGGAAAAATAAAAGTTGTAACTTATTAACAGAGATTGTAAGTTTCATACTAAATTTATATTTTAAAGGTTATATAATAATTCAACCATTGAAATGTGTCAAATGCAGTAAGAGATTATTAATAATTAAAGAGAGACACAAGAAAAGCAAAAGAAAAGGAATTATGATATAAACATGTGTCAAAATTATACTGAATGAAATACTTTGCATTATTTATTTATTTATTTGTCAAAACTTTTATATCGCCCTTCTCCCTGAAGGGACCCAGGGCGGTGCACAGCATAATTTGCATACACAATATTTAATACAAGTGTGCCATTTAAGTTTGAAATCTTTCTTCAGGTAGCTGCCTGGTGAAGATGCAATTGAGTAATAAAAAGATACCATAGATGACCAAATTATCTAATAACCTGTATCTATGTGTTTGAAACTAAATGTTAAAGTACCGATGCCAAGAAGAAAACAAAGTGCCAGGTAAAATATATGTCTTTTAAAAACTGAAAATAAGATTGGGATGAAAATGAATACTGAAGTCACTGTTTGAAATACATAATTAGTTCTTGTTTAGCAACACTAAATGGGTCCAGAAACTGTCATTTAGTGATTTAGTCAAAAACCCATATGACTGCACAATAAACAACAGCAGTTCAAGGAAACCCAGTTGCCATCACTAGACAAGAAATGAGTGGATTGTTAAGCAAAGACATCATGTGACCATGACTTCTGTCTTCCTGCCAGATTCTCCATTTATTTTCTTGCCTGCAGGGAAATTTGTAAAATACAATCAGGTGACTGTTGTGCCTTGCATGGGCCATAAGTACAAAATTTAGTCATAACAACCATTCATTCAGTGCTGTTATAAATTTGAATGGTCACTGACCATTCATTAAATAAGGATGAACTGAACTTACTTCCTATGCAATATACATATAAGGACTGTAAATTTGCCCCAGACTACTGACCTATCTGGGTTTAAGCATATTTATCAAATAATGGATTTAAAATTGATCATAAGTTCCTTATTTAAATAGTTTATAGAAAAAAAGAGAACATAATTTAAATAAGCCTTGCTCACATAAGGGAAAATTCTTACAAGCATAGAATCAAATGTATAATTTTACATACATTATATCAAAAGACTTAACTATGACCATTGTCAACTATTAAGATATATGTAGCACAGGAATTAGTAAATTGTACTCCCCCTTCATGGAACCTAAGGTTCTGTTTCTATGACCCTCAGAATTCCTTCTGACCATGACTATTGGAAACTAATAGTAGTTTCCAACTATAGTTAATTCTATAGAATAACCTAACATTTGAGGTTCGGATGATGCAACCTTGCTGGCCTTTTGAAAAGATGTGACTCTTCCTCCAAGCACTGCACTAGGTACTGGTTTGGATTTTGTTCTGTGCATGAAATATTGATTTTAACTGTTTTAATAATTGTGATTATTTTATATATTATATATATAACTCTATATAATGAATACATAAATAAATTTAGAGAAAAGTTCACACATCTTAAATAGGTGCATCATAATTTTAAAAGCTCAAAAGCTTCCAAAACTGCCAGTCAAATTTATCTTTGCTAGAGATTTAATGAAAATCCATGCATTTTGCAGCCTTCAACTTTCCATAAAATAATTAAATATGCTTTTTGGCTATCAAAAATTATCAATCCCCAACTGGGCAATGCCCACCCATCAAAATACTTTTACTTAAGTAAAACAATTCCTACAAAGTATAAAGACTATGATTCATTAGTTCAGTTCAAATGCTGTTTAAATCTCTGAAAATACACATTTTTGTAAACTACAAAAACACATTTTTGTAAACTATAAACTACATTAGAACTATCTTCAGGTAATCATCTAGATAGTTGCTGAAGCTCCTCCAATGACAGATGTCCTTTAAGGTTTTGTCCTAGTAAAAACATTAGACACAGCTAGACTCATACAGCTTTTACTGCAAGATTTCAACACTTCAGTTTATTCTTATATTACAGTTGGATTAGATAAAATCTCAATTGGTTCTGAAATAGATAATATGATTTTGTATCTTAACAGTACTTTGGAAAAAAATTGATTGTCCTTCCCTCACCAAAATAAATAAAAGTATCTGAAGAATATCAAATCTCTCTAGAAATTGTGTAGATTAATATGTAATCTATGTAAAAAAAGTAATATATGAAAAAAATCTGTCTATAGTATTCTCAGTTGAGGCTTCCTTAAGAAATAAATGAATAAACTATTCAGAAAAAGGGGTTGTTTACTTCCTGTCAAGTCTCCATGAACATCCTTTATAACAAATACATTGGCATCTGTTGCTATAAGCAACCTATCATTTCTTTTTTTATTAGTTTATAAAATAAAATAGAAAAATACAAAAGAAAATAGTAGGAAAATAAGGGAGGGAGAAGGCAAGGAAAAAGTTTAGGAAAAAGGAAAAAACAAAGAAAAGACGTTGACTTCCTACTCCCTTTGGTGCAGTAGAGTAAGATAATAGCATCAAATCTTAACATTTTCCTTTTACATAGTAGTATATATTAGTAATTTCTATAACATCAAAAACTATCTAAATGGTAAAACCCCAAATCAAAGGTTCTTTTCCACCTAAAGTCCAAAGTCCAGAAGCAGTTTCCAAGTAGAAACAAAAGTAATTGTGTGTTTTTTCTTTAATCAAAGCAGTCAATTTAATCATCTCTGCTGACTCCATCAACTTTTGCAGTCATTCATCCATTGTAGGAATCCTTCCATTTTTGTGCATAAAGTAATCTTGCTGTCATCAACATATATAACACCAAAGTTCCAAGTCTTTTTTCATTAAATACAAAAGGAACTTTTCTGTTTTTATCTTTATATTCACTTTGAGAATCTTCTGTATTAAGATGCAGTCTATCATTTCTTAAGGAAATGACAAGAACCATATATATGTTTAGAAGTCATTTGAAGTTCCCCATTCATACCCTTGGCCCCTTTGACTGACCTACTTTCCAGCAGCCACCAATCCCACCAAATTTACATCTCCAATCATTCTCAGCTAGGATGGCTAAAACCACCCCAAAAATGGATTCATACAGGGAAATTATCCATGCTGTTTGCAAGGAAAATAAAGTTTTCAATGAAACAGGAAAACAAGATAAAGGAGGCTGCTATTGCCAAACCACAATCAACACAGGCAACATAAGATGGTGAATGGAACATACATATACATGCTAGTAGGTTTGGTAGACTGCACGTAGTTTCCTAGATTACTTGCCACAATAGTAGTTGGACAGTATTTGAGAGATTTGGTAGAAAACTCTTTGTAAGACTGTATCCAAACTCAATGACTTATTTTGGTCTGCCATTGTTTGCCACCAATTTTCCCCATAGGTTTATGAGGTCAATTTTCACTATGAACAGATTTTTTGGGAGGGAAATCTTAGAAGACTGTTTTTTGTATGATTGAACCGAAACACAGTTTGAGCAGTCAGTATAATGAAACCTAATTCCTTATTATTATTATTATTTAGACTTATATATCACTTAATAGTGCTTTATAGCACTCTCTAAGCGGTTTACAGAGTCAGCATATTGCCCCAACAATCTGGGTCCTCATTTTACGAACCTCGGAAGGATGGAAGGCTGAGTCAACCTTGAGCCAGTGAGAATCGAACTGCTGAACTGATGGCTAATGGCATATGGTAGTCAGCAGAAATAGCCTGCAGTGCTGCTTTTAACCACTGCACCTGGCTGTATGAAGGCCACTATCCTGGCCTTAGAAACCTCTCCAGCTAATTACTAAGTAATTAGCAAGGGTACTAATTTGCATGTGATTCTTTACTCAGCTCAGTTCCTTCCCATCTAAGACCCTAGCAAGGTCTTAGAATACCAACCATATTAGACAATTTAAATGGCTCCAAGATGAAACCTACTGTTAATTTATCTCCATAAAGGATTACTTCCATTTATACTTTCTTCATTTCAATTATCTCATCATAAGGGAACACAATCTCTTATGCTATAACTAAAAATAAACATACAGGTAGTCCTTTTAACATCTAAAAGATATTAATGACATGTTGCATCCTTGATCACATGATTGCAATTTGGATACCTGCTGTTCTGGTCTGGTTTGGCACCGGGAATACCCGGTGGCCAAGAAGCCGGTAACCTAGATAACGTGGTTTAAGCCACCCCCAGTTCTTGCTGGCCTCATAGTAAAACCTGTAATATATGTTTATTAATTAGTTTCAGAATGCTTTCTACCAGTTTTTTGAGGATAGAAATCAGGCTCAATGAACCATAATTTTTTGATTCATGTAAAAAGTCTGATGAAAGAAATAATCATCTGGTTGTCTTTCAGTTCTTCAGTTAAGGAGGCACATTCCTGCAATCTAAGTTAGTTTTTGATTGCTCTCTAACAAAACCTAGAAGTACATATGTTTTTAAAAGTACAAACCTGCATTTGTTTATGGAGACATATGTTTCATTGGTCTCAGTGATGTTTATTCTTAAGTAACTATGCAGAACATTGCAGTATAATGTATCATTATCAGATATCAAAACTTTGCCTTTAAAGTTGCCAGCTAAAGGTGTTCAAATTACAATATATGGTAAGACAAAATATATCCAACTCAATAATTTTATTGTTATAAAGGATAGCTATAATTACAGGAAAATTTAATTCTTACACCAATACTATAACTGATTATTAGTCAGTATATATTAATAAAATTCAATGTATTAAGTCATACAACTATATGCCTGGTAAAAATACCAAGAATAAAAAGGTAGAAGTACTTTTTAACATATTTTAGGGGAAAAGCTGTTGATTAGATTGCTGGATCACACACTTTTGTGATGCCAGCCTGTTCTCACTTTCCATGCTGCTAACAAGATGTGAGCAGATGTTTTCTTTATATATTATGTGAATATTTACACAGATACAAAATGCACATTCTGGGCAGTTTGGAGGTGTCATAAAAACAAACACCTCAATTATAAATATTAAATGATGTTCCTAACTCTTTGATAATTCAGTCTGAACCTGGTAATGGAGTGATTCTACATTTGTATATTCAGAAATAAGTCCTGACAATTTGAAATGAACGTCTATGTTATGTGAATGTACAGGGAACTGCAGCCTGTATTTTTTAAATAGCTCATTTTAATTGATGTATTATGCATTATGTATTTTTCATGATTGATTCCAATTTGAAAAGAAACACTTTTGTCAAGACATTCAGCTGAGTATTATACAAGTCTTTTTCTTCAAGTGAGTATGTGCATCAAGAAATTATCTTAAATAAACACTATATTTTTGTATAAGTTAACTTAAAACTAGTCTCTTTAACAATTGTTCAGTGCTGTTGATTGAACATTGCAAAACCATGTCAAAATATTTACCTGACAGACATATTTGCTCTTCCATTTACTCAGTACACATTGACTGTTTTGCATCAGTTCCTGGAGGAAAACAAAGTAGACGGTGAATAGATGACTGTAGACATTTCACATGTGGTTAAAGTTCTTCTGTTTTTCAAAGAGGAAAGACAGCCTGACATCTGAAACAAAGATCCAACTGTTTTGGATATCCCACCATACAAAAGACAATTTATCACCAGAAGGAGATCATCTTTTGGAAAATTAAAGGTGTTGAAAGAGATTTGAAAACCTGGATTAATTGTTATGCTTGAATTTTTCTGAAAAATACCTCTAGCTCCTTAAGTGTGTCTTGAAGCTTTTCTGGACGTTTGTTCTTAAGTACCCAAGGATAATTTCGAGCTAGCAAATAAAATAAATATGTAAGATAGTGCATACCATAATGAATATCTGTAACTAGTACTTGATTTGAATCCAGTTTATGAATAACATTTAAACACTAAAAAGAGCACAATAAAAGGAATGTAGTTTTTCACTGCATTATGAACATTATCAATCCCATTATACTTTTTTTATAATTTAAAGTGTCAACTTTCAAAGGAAGTATATTTATTCAAAGTATGAACATTATCACTAAAATTCTACATAGCCTGGACTCAGAAATCTACAGAATATCTATCAATTATAAGCCTAATTTCTGATGATGTACAGTGTGTTTTTCCTACTGTCACCAAAGCATGACTGACAAGGAGGGTCTTCTCTATGATCAAGTCTGAATTATGGAACACATTATCATAGAAATCCTATTTGGCCCCTTTTCTGTCTGAGAGGTCCTTATTTTTCCTGATGTCCACTTGAGCAAAGTCTTGCAAGATGACTTAAGCAGCAACTTACAAGATCATCTACTTTGCGAAAGATTGAAGAATCTGTGCCTCTCCTTTCGGGCAGCTATCTGGGATATGTGCAGATCAGTGGATTCAGGAGGTGACTGTTTTCTCTTTGTACCAGGCAGTGATTCAACCTCTCCAGAAAAAGTAATTTCTTCATCCATCCTTGCTGCATCCAATCTCTAATCTCAGCTTTCCTATCGTTGAAACATTATGGGCAAGGTGGTAGGAGTTCCACTATAAAGATTCTAAAGGAAACGAATGGGCTATTTCCTTTCCAATAGGATTCAGACCTAGGCATTGGATGCAAATAGCAATGGTTGTCCTGGTTGACGATCTCTGTTGGGAAGTAGAAGGAGAGTACTTTTCCTGCTCCTACTAGATGTCTCAATGGTGTTCAATTTCATTAAACATGGTGTTCATTTGGGCCACTTAAAAAGAATCAAAACTGGGAAAATTATGGTGGTTCTGCTTCTTCCTGAATGAACAATTTTATCTACTGTGCATGCAGCAGAAACAGTTGAGCCCTTGTTACTCTAGTCTGGAATGATACAGCGTTCATTCCTCTTCCTCATGCTATTTAATTTCTATCTGAAAGTACTTGGGGAGCTTATCTGTCAGTTTGAGGTGAGGTATCATCAATATGATAAGGGACATGAATGTTCTGGAGATCCTAATTAAATTACCTTTGTAAGCAGTGGCTCACTTAGTAATGGGGGAGCCAGTTTAGTAGCATTATAGTTTTGGTTTGATTGCTGCTTGGCTTCCAATAGAGTCCTAGACTCAATTCAAAGTGTTAGTTTTAACTTTTAAATGCCAACTTATCTCAGCACCAATTTTTCTTCAAGGTGCTCTCTCCCAAGTGGAATCAGTTCATTTAGTGAGTTCATCTTAAGAAAGACTGTGGAGGATCCTCACACTATGTGAAGTGAAAGAATCAGTATCACTCATGGATGTTGATGTTTGAGAGAAATAGAGGGAAGAGCTTAATATTTTCTTCTGTAATAGATTTTCTGCCCCGCCCACCTCCCTTATGAGGTTCAATAGAAGAAAATCAAATAATCTATTTGCAAGCTGGTGCTTTCCACATGTTTTGGTTTACAAGTTTCCACCAGACTAGTTGTAATGAATGAGAACAGTAAGAACTATAGCCCAAAAGAAGTGTAAAGAAACAAAAGTCTATCTCTGGGACAAGTGCTTCTTCTCTGACAAAGTAGAAAGCTAGTCTAGAAAGCTAGTTCTATACCTGATTTTAAAAAGCAAAGTTAAAGAAAAACATACATTTACATATTTGTAGATTTATTTGCAGTAACAAGAAAACAGAAAATACTCTTACATTCTGCTAATTGTTGTTTTTCATATAAATAACCAACTTTCATTTGTGGCTCTACAAGAAGAAGAAAAACGAAGTTGAACTACCTTAATTTCTATTGTCAGCAAGCTGATATTTTGTATTTTGAAACAGTAGAGGTATTTCATAGGGGAAAAACAGTGCTGGTCTATAACTGTAATAAAGATTTGACTGAGTAAGAATTTAACATTGTTTCCTTCTCTGCTAAATTTGCTTTAAAATGGAAAAACAGATGCAATTTATTCTAATTAACTTGACAACCGAATCCAAACTAAAAGTAGTCTGTGATGTTTGTGGAGGCAGCATGGAATATTCACACAAGCTATCACTTTAATGTGGACCAAAACAGGAAATCATTCTAGCTGAAAAGACCTTTTGGCCCATTATGAATCTTCTAGGATTAAAAAGTTTAATCAGATACAGAAAATTGATCATTCAGTCTGAAATGCCCATTTCAAATATCAGAAAAGGAGGATTCAGGAGACCAACACCAGTTCATTCCTATGAATTTACAATGCCCTCTACTGGATCTTCAATAAATAAAATGTAACAGACTCTACCAATTTAATATATTGTATTTTATATTTTTATACAAGAAATTTAAAACTTCTGAAGTATATATTTTTTGTTGAAAAATGTTTAAGAGTAGGCTGAGTTAATGGCCAACTAGTGGCAGAACAAAGTAATTTGGAATTGTTTTGGTCCATGAGGGGAAAAAAATACACAACTGAACAAGATTTTTATTAAAAACAAAGAAGTAGAAAATTGTAGAAATATCTGAAATCTCATCAGCATACTATAAAAACAGAACAGGAAAGAGAAGTGAAAATTCAAGGAAGATAATAATGTACAAGTCCGCAGAGACAATTTGAAGAAATTACTTTAACAAGATGTGTAGGCTTAAATACTATATGATTTATTAGATAAGTTTCATCTACACTATGACTGTTGCAATAAAATGTCCATTTAATGACCAAATTAGCCATTGTTGAAAATATATTACATAAATATGTAAACATAAAAATATACAATTTCTGAAATGCTGAATTTTTAACTGTAATCTTATTATAAATGTCACCATGTTACCTGATTCCTTCTTTTCATGGTACTTATAGATGCCAATATCTTTGTCTAGATAATTAAAGAAATACAACTTTAATTATGGCACTTAAAACCATGAAAATTTCTTTGCTCATCATGGTAAAGTAAAGCATGCAATGACATAAATATAATATAAGTTGCCATGCACAAATGCATGAATGACAATTTCATATAGATATAATGTATGTGTGTGTGTGTGTGTGCGTGTGTCTATTGGTGCCTCTGACTTGTGTCAATTTGAGCTCAATATATTTAAATCAGTACGGCCCCTTTTATGGGAGGAGGCAATTGTCTACTTTTTGCATCCTTCAATTCAATCTCATGAATCATCAGGTAGAAAGTCAATACTTTTATGTTGACTGTTTTTCTATTATGTTATATTTTTTGTGCTGGCACATAAATAAATTCAGGGAAGATCAGGATAGATCTATTTCGAGCTTATTAG
>JANHFO010000373.1:21493-47743 GCA_032468095.1 Pareas carinatus
AGCCCTGCTGGTTTATATGCTCTGGGTCCTGGGCCAATTAAGATAGGTGTGGCTCAGCTTGCAATTTGTAAACCAACATGTAAGGGTTCTTAAAGGGATTACCACCCGTATAACCCTAACACAGTGAACCAGACATGTTTAGTTCATTACAGACTAAGATAAACCAGCCATACCTATCTGGAGAAGATGAGATTAAATCTGCATGCGAAGCAGATGGGCTCTGCTCCTGAACTACCACCTTTCTCTTCATCATGGGCATCTTAGAGTACCAAAAGAAGTCTGAGGAGTTAGACGAATGTGGGTTAGATAATATCACCACCAGACAGATTTGCAGTTGGCTAATCAATCACATTCAGCAGTTAGTCCTCAATCCCTACATCTACGTGAAGGGAAGCATGCAGGGAGGAACCTGTCTTGGGTTCGTGCTTTTCAACATTTTTACAAGTGATTGAGATGAGGGCATTGAAAGGTTGCTCATCAGATTTGTGAATGACACCCAACTGGGAGGACTTGCTAATGCTTTGGAATGTAGACTCAGACGGATCTTGACAGACTTGAGCATGGAGTCCTATCCAACAAGATGCAGTTCATTAGTGAGAAAAGTAAGGTCCCACACTTAGGTAGAAAAACCAGATGCACAGGTACAGGATAGTCAGTAACTGGCTCAACTGCCTGTGAGGGGGGTTCTAAGTGTCCTCATAGATCACCACTTAAGTATGACTAAACAGTATGCTACAGCTGCCAAAAAAAGCCAATGTGGTCTCAAGACTGATTTAAAGTGTTTCATCAGCTAGCATAACACAATAGTTATTTGAATTATATTCTTTAAAATATGCTTGGAATTCCATATTTGCTGTTGGAATACCAGATTTGTGTCTTCTATCATATTTACAGGGAAAACACAAAGGCTAAATAACAATAGAGAAAAGGCAGCAGATCTATGAAGAAAATAGACTGGCCTTGAACAATTACACTGATTCAAACAATATCTTTTCACTTGTTTCTTAAAGGTTGAAATCTATGGAAGCTGATCAAATCATTGTTCAATAATAGTCATGATTATTAATTAAACTGAGGGATAATGAAGATGAGATAGAGATGCTTCGAGCCAATTAGATCAAGATATTATCAATCACATTAGCAGTCATTTTAAAGAAAAAGACAGGATGTAAATCTACTATATATAAGCTAGCTTCATCCTACCACATAATGCTATGTGATCTAGCTCATGCCAAATGATACATAAATACACTCACAGTTTACTTCTCTAAACATTCAAACACCTCCCCTTCCATTAATTGCAACAAATATATAAAAGTGACATATTTCATATATATACTTTGGAATAGCAACTACCAGAATTTAGAAGAATTTACACTACAATTTTTAGTCCTATGCCATCTGGGAATTATGAGAGTTGCATTTCAACATATCAGAAGGGTACGAGGTTGGGGAAGGCTACCATAGTTGATTCTGAGAACTACAATTGTCAGTATTCATTAATAAAAGTAATATCCATGTACCAGAGCAGAAACATTATTATTAACTGCCTGAAGATAACTTTCAGATAATGGAGACTTTCCCCAAAAAACTTTTTAAAGAAAGATCAAAGTACACATTCAATTCTGAATCAAGCCAGAGCTGGTTCATCATTACCTTGAATACACTCTTGTATTTTAAGCATTAATTAGTGATGAGAGAACCCCCTGGGCTCAGTTCATAATTAGGTGTAGCTAACTGAGCAATTTTCTTCAACTCTGGAAAATATATTTTCAAGCCTAATTACATATCAGTGTGGACTCCCATGGGCTCTTGAGAACAATGAGTTCTATTCCATAACACTTTATTTCAAATTGTGTTACTTTCTGAGTTGTTGCTCCAAAACTGGTATAAAAAGTAGACAAAAGAGAACTGCTCAATATTTCTCTTTGTGTCTTTTGTACTTGTAACACCACTACAACTCTGATATCAGATGACAGAGGAAACACAATGTTCTAGGGTTCTTGATGAGAGACTCACCAAATAATATGATACAAAGAATATGAGAAATACAATGCTCTTCTAGCCAGAATCCCATAAGTCACTAAGAACAGTGTGCATGAAGAGATGAGTGTGGGGAGTTATTTTTATTTGGGTCACATTAACATACAGGCAAGTTTTATGTTGATTGTCATCAATCATTCCCTTTCTTTTTTCTTTTTGATAAAGACAATGTTCATTTTGCAAATTTAATTTACAATCATGGCAAGGTTAGTTTATACAATCACATACAAATCTTAACATCTTAATTTTTTTTCTCTTCTCCTTGTCTTCTTTACTTCTTTCTCTTGGTCTTCTTTACTTCTTTCTCTTTTTTTCCCCTTCCTTCTTCTCCTCTTCTTCCTTTTCTTTGTTTACTATATCATTTTTATTTTGCCACCTTTTTCTTTTTTCCATTTCCATTTTTAATTTTCCATAACTTTTTGTCCAAATAACCCAATTTCAACCTTGTTTCATACATTCTCTTTACCTTTGTCTTTTAACATTACATTTCAACTTACTTATTATACCTTTACGTATCTATCCCCATTTCAACCATCTAATTTTAATCTCTATTTACTTCAATCTTGTAAGTGCAATTTACTTATAAATCTCAATTCCCCCATACTATAATATCGAGATCATAATTTAATTTCTCATAAATTTGCATCTAACAACTATTTCACTACTTAGTTCATTGGTTTTCAGTTTTTCTTTACTAAAAGAAGACCAGAGTTTTTTTTAATGGCCAAGCAGGGTATTCTCCAGACACTATATTTTAGCGTACCATTTAGAAATACTTATTAGTAGGGAAATACTTATATCTCTTTGCATCTACATCCTAATTGTTTTCTAGCCATACGTTAGAGAATGATAAATTAATGTGAACAATTAGATTTTATTTCATCTTGCTGTGGCTATGTAGTTAAGCTGAAACTACAGAATTTTGCTGAAATGCGCATTTCGGATATTTTGTAAGCGAAGCAAAAGAAAGTTGTAGAGGATGAAGATGAAAGAATAGTTGAAGTTATAAACTATTTGTATAATTCTAACTTAATGATATTGTTATTGATTAGATTTATGTGTTTTCTTTTAAAGACTGCGGGAAGCATATATCTTCAAATGGTAACTGTTAGGATGAGAGTTACTTCTTCAAAGTTATCTAATTATCTAATCTAACTGTTTCTGTTGGAGGACAGATGAAGAGATTTAAAGAAATGTTTCCTATGTCTGCATCTATATCCTTGTGTTTTTTTACAAAGAGGGAAAGGATAATAAATCAATTGATCTTTATAAATGTGTAATAATTCTAATCTTTCAATTCTGTTACAATCTGGTAGTTCCACTATGAGAGAAAAGTGGTAACAATTGAAAAATACAAAATTTGAATTTCATTTGAACATCAATAGCATCTTCTAATAGCTACTGCAAATAGGTTAAGCTCAGGTACAGAAATCCAGTAGCCAATTCTTGTTATTTTAAATATGTTTACAATTTTGTTTTCTAGGTAACATTTAGGCATGATTCATCAACTTTAGAAGTTCAGGATGATCACATAAAAGGCCCTTTAAAGGTAACGTATTTGGATAATTGCTGGAAAAAAAAGAATAATACTTGGAAAATTTAGAGTATTGAAATATAGAGTATTTGAAATATATTGGAATTGAACAGTTCAACAAAATAGCATTGACACTATCCTCTGAATACAAACATTTATTATTTAAAAAGACTGAAGTGTAATTTGGAGAGTAATGCTGTGTGCTGTAGAATTTGAGAGCTTATTCCTTTGGTAAGATCTTGTTGTTTTTCTGTATAGTGAATAGTACAGAACAGTACATAATGTTTATTTATTTATTTATTCAATTTATATAGTTGTCCATCTTAAATAAGGGTCTCTGGGCAGCTATATAAATTGAATATTTGTTGGGGGTCAGGCAACATCTTCTAAATACTTGTGGAAGTGCCATTATCCTACATATAAGGCTCCTTGGAATCCACTTAGCAGTCTGTGTATTTCTATTAAAGATATATAGAGATTATCAGTCTGCAACCTATGAAATTCAGGCTGCATGTAGCTCTCAAACTCTTTGACTTCAACCTGCCACAGGTCCCCATCTCTGGAGCACATTTCTTTTACAAGCTTGATGTAATGTAAAACATGGCTGAAGGAAGTGTTATTGTTGTATGAAAGAAATACTCATCTCTTTTTCACAAGTGCAAACCACTGAGCTCATCAGTTTCATAGAAAAAAAATCCTAAGCACATAAAGGAAAACTCCTAGTAAAAGAAAATCTGCACAATTTTTTTTCTAGAAATTTTTGACAGAATCATCAGTCATATGATTTGTGTCTGTGGCATATAACACGCTTGCCATAATATACTAGAATTTCCACAAAGTTTTAACCTGGTTACTCATCAAAAGCTCTTAAGTAAACCTGATGGTCATAGAAGAGGAGAATATGTCCTTTTATGACTTGCTAGCTGAGCAGAAAACAGAAAGCAGAGAGTAGCAATAACAGGAATAACTTCATAAATTATTTTAATGTAGAAGTAAGCAATGGATTGGCCAAATTTGCAGATGATACAAAATGATTTGAGGAATTGAAAATCAAATATTGCAAAGAGCTCTAGAGCCTGTTCAAACTGAATAAATGATCAGTCAAATGGAAAAAAATCATTTAATGTAAGTAAATATAATGTGATATACATTAGGGGGGGGAAACTCTTAATCTATGGACTGATAAGATTGAAGTTGCCTATAACCAACTAGTAGAAAGAACTTCGGCTCATGTTGGATAGCTCAATGGAGACAGCAACCCAAAATGTAACAGCAATGAATAAGCATATTCTATGTTCGAGTTAATTAGGATATTGACTGAAAATAAAACCTCGAATAGTGCAATGCTTTTGTGAAAAATCCACATTTAGAAGTCAGTAATTTGGAAAGTACACAGAACAGGACAACCAAAACCTTAGGTCTCAAACATTTGGGAGCCTTTAACCCAAGAAAAAAATAGTTATGGGACAGTACAATCATAAATGTAAAAGTGCTGTATGCAGTTTAGCAAAAATAGTCATCCAAAGAAGCTGATTGGAAAGAAATTTAGAACAAAGTTTTTGAATAACTTTATCATAGATAAGTCTATCTGTCTTGAAGATTCTGTTTCATTTCCATTTTGGGGGCCACATGCCTTCAAATACAACAGGGCAGGAAAGACATAAGGACTAACATGGACTTTGATTCGATCCACCAAAGCTCTTATTATTATTTTTTTAGATAATAGTAAGTGCTTGACAAAGATTTCTTATAAAGAGTAATTGCTAGGTACTGTGTAACTCAGAAAGTGGCAGTCTGTTTTCTGGTTTAAGACAATCCTCCATCTCCTCTTCCTTTATTATTTTTCAAGGACTGTATATATTATGTTAAGTAGTTTCACAAAAGTTGTTCCTAATTGAAATATAGTCCTTTACTCAACTGAAATGGTATGTTTCCCTGTATACTGGTGAGAGAAATATAGTTCCTGTATTATAATTTCAAATTGCACGTTAGAGTAATATTTTAGGCATCTCTTAGAAAACAATGTATCTCCTTATTACTAACTTCTTTTCATTAACTTTAAAATGGAAATTAACTGCAGTTTCCTGTGATGGAGAGAAAGTAGTTTCCTTTTGCTGGCTATAATATTAATTGATCCTTACCTTTGTACTCAAAGAAAATGTAAAAGTAGAAAGAAAGGAAACTTTGTGATTAACAAAAAGGAATACATGAATATTAAATTGTACATTAAAAAAATAATTACTACTTTCTTTCTATTCCAAAATAAGACTTTTATAGTAATTAGAGATGTTCTCTTCCATCTTTCTTGATATGCAGAGAAGCTGAAACTTTATTGTATACTCTTTCAGACTTTTAACTCTCAGTACTAAGAAGCTTGTCTGGCTTTTGTTTTAGATACTATATTAGTGAACCATTTTGACATCAACTCTTTTTCACCATCTGCTGGCAGTAAGAAAGTAATATAAAGCAGTGTACATTAAAAAGGGATTTTTTTAGAAATAATACTGCTTTTACAAATAATTAGAACAGGCTGATCAATGATTGTTTTACAAATTCTGGCCTTTTCTAACTGGATTTATTTTTAAAGAGTAATTCACACTGCTATAAATAAGGTTAAAATGATTTTCAAATCTTGATATATTTATATTAACTTTTGCTTTATAATTGAACATTGGGATTTATTTACTGTACTCCTTGTAATGCCATCGATAGTTTTTTGTGGGACAAAACTAAGCTAGATGTGCATAGTGGGTGTTTCAGCCATGTGTGAATAAGATACTTTACTTCAGTAGTATATGTCATATTTCAATAGCAGAAATGTTACTGCTCTAACTTTTTTTTTGCTTTGCAGAATTGTCAGTATAAGACTCATAACTATACAGAACATTTTAGCAATAGTATTTAGATAATTATAATAAAAGTCTTTTCATGTCCAAAATAAATTTAGTATCCATATTGCAAAACAGTCTGATCAAGCTGACATTCAAAGTATGCTATTCAGGTGTCATGCTTTTTTTTGTTCTTGTTCTGAAGGAAAGAAGGAAAGAACTGTTGTCATACAAAATAGCCTGAAATGTACAGTGAGAAAATAAAGTTGTCTATTCTCTCCTTCTATCCCATCACTTGTGTAGCTTTGTTAATTACTCTTTTTGGATCTTCAACACATCATATTTTGCCTTAAAAAAAAAATTATGTGCTACATTTGTGTGTGTGTGTGTTGTCAGTGTTGATTCCTGGCAATTGTCTGGAGAAATCCTGCAGTTTTGTTGGCAGGATTTTCAGTTTGTCTTTGCTTTCTTCCTATGACTGAGAAAGAGTAGCTGGCTCAAGGTCACCCAGGAGACTTTGTACCTAAGGTGGGAATAGAATTCAGGGCCTTCTCAGATTTCTAGTCTGGTATTATAACCACTACACCAAACTGGTTTTCAGATGCTGCTATACATGATTATAAAAACTCAATTTAATAAAATAAGAAGTGATCCAGTGTTTCATAACCAATTAGTGCCTCTTTAAAAACCTTGAATGTTCTTTTTGTTGTAGGTAGGAACTGTGGTAGAAGTCAGAAATCCAGATGGAACTTACCAGGAGGCTGTGATCAATAAATTAACAGATGCTAGCTGGTATACTGTAGGTAAGAAAAACTTTTTTTTACACAGGTGAAAAATCAAGTTTGGAAAAAAATATACTTTTCTCCTGTAATGTTCACCAAGGGTTGATCCTTGTATTCAATGAGTGCTTTTAGTTTCAATATAGCACCTCCATTGAAATTGATATGCAACCGCTTAAGAATGTTTTGGGACAGGATCTGCTTGATAATGATAAAAAAGACAAAAAAGACAAATAGAAATAGGAAGCAAGACTTATTGAAAGTTGTTCAACAGATTTAAATAATAACTTCTTACCAATTCATAGAAGTTTAGAATCTGACTCTAGCATTTTAAAACTTCAAGGTATAAGTTGCATAAAAAGGTCTCTTTTTGGTTCTTATTTTTCTGATTTGTTTTTTGTACTATTCTGAATATTGTTCTACTCCTATGCTATTGGGGCATCTCATCTTTACACCTGCTTCTAGAAATTCTAGAACAAACTGCTGCTGTATATGCATTTTTCTTCCATTCAATCCTATCCAGTTCTCAGAGACTGCTTGGCCTAGTTTCTGCAATTTCCTCATCAAAGTTTTTCAGAAGTAGTTTGCCATTGCCTCCTTCCTAGAGCTGAGACTGGTCCAAGGTCACCCAGCTGGCCTTGTGTCAGAGGCAGCACTAGAACTCACAGTCTTTCAGTTTCTAGCCTGATGCTTAACTACTACATTTATTTATTTTTATTTGTTTAAATTTATATACCGCCCTTCTCCCGAAGGACTACATGAAACTAGATCTCTTACACAGGTAGTTCTTGATTTACAATCGGTCACTTAGCAACCATTTGAGTTTACCTAAAAAGGGGGACATGACCTGGATCCAGTTTCTGTCATTTTAATGGGCAGGCCCCATTACTAGCACTAGTACTTAGACTTATATACCGCTTCTAAGGGGTTTACAGAGTCAGCATATTGCCCCTAACGGTCTGGGCCCTCATTTTACCCACCCCAAAAGGATGGAAGACTGAGTCAACCTTGAGCGGTGAGAATCAAACTGCTGGTGGTAGGCAGAATTAGCATGCAATACTGCATTCTAACCACTGCCCCACCACCCCTCCTTGTAACTTGAGAATTACCTGTATACATAAATTTGCAAAAACAAAATAGCCATGAGATCTGGATTAAGTTTGGTAGTCCCATTAACAGGTTGTGATGTGTCCCATCATCAAAGTGCAGTACTTACTATTATACATACTCTTTCTCTCTTTCTCTCTTTCTCTTTCTCTCTCTCTCTCTCTCTCTCTCTCTCTCTCTCTCACACACACACACACGCACACTATAAAGTATCATCTATCAAAATTATAAGATTCTTCTGTCTGTTGTGCTCTCTCTCTTTTTCCTTTCTCTGGCTTTCTGGCTATACAAACTTTTGTTTTTTATGAATCACAATATTAAAACAGTGGCTATGATACTGTTTCCTGACACAATTACAAAAGGTGGAATTGATGTATAGTTGTACTTAACTTATTTTTATTTTCTTTCTAAAATGCTCTAAAAAAGACGAACAGTTGTTTCTAGAAAGAGTCTTTAAAAGCTAGACCCTTACTCTGCACAAGTTTGCTTAGGTTAGAGCTTATAGTATTTCTATTTCTGATTAAGTGAAACTCTGCCAATATGGCTTACATTTACTTTTAGCTAGAAATCATGATAAAATTGATAAGTATGAAATTTATGGAACAAGTAGGCTCAGCTGCATGTTTAGCTGAGATTCAATTACACTTAAGGGAATTTTTAAAAAACTGTACAAAACTTTATATTGTTTCATTTTACCATTGGTAACAGTATTTGATGATGGAGATGAGAAAACTCTTAGACGCTCTTCACTTTGCCTGAAGGGGGAAAGACATTTTGCTGAAAGTGAGGTAAACTTTTTCTTTTTAATTTAGCTATGCTCTAGAAATTAAGCATGTTCTCATAATATTTGCTCACTGATTAATAGAATGGATGTATAAGTTGTGCTTCACTATCAGCAGTGGAGTATAGTTGTGAAATCTAGAAAAATATGTGATTCTGATAAAGAGACTCTCTGTTACTGTCATGTGTTCATGTGTCAGTGGCTTAAGTAGCATACTTTTGCTTCCAATTTAGCTTTCTGTAACTGGAAAATTAGACAAAGACATTTATTTGTATAGTAAAATGTGTGTTTAATGGACATTATAATTAGATTTCAATTATGGCAAGAGGGGTTAAAAGTATAGAACAGTGTTATATAACTCATACTAAAAACAAATTATTGCCTACAGCTGAATAATGTGCAATAATAAAAACCTTTAACTTAATTAAAAAACAAAAAAAATATGAGATTTGTAGTTTTAATTCTTAAAAATGTACAGCCTCCTCATTTTGCTTGCTCCTATACTAAATCTTCTCTCCTGCACATAAAAAAGTATTTTATGTGGAATGAGGAGAGAATGATCTTTTTTCTTGTCCTCTGACTAAAATGGAAATAATACAGGAGAAACAGTGGCGAGTAACATGTATCGTGTTAAGTAGCCCCACATGGATTGTCCTGCAGTGGTTGGCTGCGGCAAGGTGCCATGGCAGGTTGGCCATGGCGAGTTGTCTTAGACCCCTTCCGTGGAGAGAGATGACTACAGGAAAGTGGAGTTTTGGCTCTATTTTCTGAATAGAGATTTCCCCATCCAAAAATATTGCCCTTTTATGTTATTTAGAAGGTAGGAAAGGATAAGATGGCATTCAGGATTGATTTATGATCTTTGTAGATGCTCTTTATTTGTTGTAGGTGTGCTGTTTGTATTTTTTCTATTTTCATGGTCCTTGTAGGTTGAGCTTTGTTCACAAAAGGGCCTACTGTCCAACAAATGTGTTTGTTCATATTCTGACAAATCTGTGTTGTGAAATTTTCTGCAATAATTGAAAAAATAACGTTTTCTTCAACAGACTTTAGATCAGCTTCCTCTTACCAACCCTGAACATTTTGGGACTCCTGTCATCGGAAAGAAAAGTAATAGAGGAAGAAGATCTAATCACATGTAAGTTTTATATCTATCTGGTTCATGATTATCTTAATTTTAGAATTATTTGAGCTTGGTACAAAAGCAGCATATAATTCATAGTAGAAGATAAAAATGTGGGAAGTTACCTGGGAAAACAGGAGCAAATATTAGGTTTTTTAAAAAAATATAGTCACCATTTAGAATGGATTAAGCAAAAGGCTGTTATTAATCTCTTATATCTACAGTTTAGATCAGCATAAGTTTACTGGAAGAACTATGTAGTTTACTTAGTTGCTTTATACAAATAGCAACCCATTATTTCTGAGAATCAAAACAGAAAGGGAGATGTTCTGTTCCACTGTTTACAACCTAGCAAGAAATCAGATTGTGTTATGAAAGTATATTCCATAAGTTATTGAAAATGCTTTGCATATGGACGTATAAGCTTTTCTTTGTATTTAGTAGCACAAAAGGATTATCCTCATTGCTGTACATAGGATGTTGGTGAAAAATACATCCTGAAGGTTTTAATCTAAACTCATGATAAACACTCTAAAAGATGCTCAACTTTACCTGAGTAGCATGTTGAATGTCATCTGACCTGAGGGGCCCATCATTCAGCACTATATAGTTGTTGATATCTGAAGCAGAATTATGGTGGAAACATGGAACATAAGCATCACAAACATGGGAAAATCAACACAGTGAAAGATAAAATAAACCGGTCACACCTTGACATCTGAGGCATCATAGAATTGAGATGGACTAGAATTGAACACAGAAAATCGCATTACTACTCTGGGCACAAAAAAACAAAAAAGAAATAGCATTGCTTTTATAACCAGGAAAGATATAGCAAGAGTAAGACTTAACTGCAATGCAGTCAATGACTTAACAATGCAATTAGACTTAAATGATTATCCAAGCTTGTGGTCTAGCATTAATACAAAAGAAGAGGAGACTGATAAAATTTAGGAGGAGGCTGATGAGTTCAAGATGAATGAAATTAACAAAAATATCTAAGCAAGATGTGCAACTTGTGATTGAGGACTGGAATGCTAAAGTTGGAAATCTTAATGAAGAAAATGAAATTTAACTCAGGATAATGAAATAATGTAGAAGAACAGCTTACCAATTTCTATGAATGACTTACCAACTTTTATTTCTTTTTCAAAACCATATGCACACACACTGACATTACCAGACATTACTATACCACTCCTTGTATCATTACAATATGGAGTACACAGAAATCAAGTTGACTATATTACTGATACAAGGAAGTGGAGAAGGTCAGCTATAACAGTAAAGACATAAACAGTGATTGACTGTGGAGTGAATCATAAACTCCCATGTGCAAATTCCAACTTAAGCTAAAACAACGTCAGAAGAAATCCAATCATTTTCCATGATCTGATCTTGACTAGATATAATCCAATTTCAAACAGAATTTCCAGAATTGCTTTGAATCACTAAATCTCACTGATAGGGAATCAGAAACTGTGACTGAGGTCAGAGAAGTTCCTAAGGATGAATGTGAAAAGAGATTACCAGAGACCAAGAAACAAAAGAAAGCAAATTGGATGTCAAAACAAATGGTGGAAATTGCCAAAAAGAGAAGAAAAGCCAAAGCCAAGAAAGACAAAAATCTCAGAAGAGAACTTGACAAAGAATTTCTAGTGGCTGTTAGAAGAACAGTATTGCAACAACATTTGTGAAGACATTAAAGTTTGAAATAGACATTGAATAACAAGAAAAGATATCAGAATTTCCAAAAAAATTCAAAACTCTGAAGAAGGTTCCAACTTTGAATTGGTATGCTAAGGACTCCATTGGGCAG
This sequence comes from Pareas carinatus, assembly GCA_032468095.1. NCBI lineage: Eukaryota > Metazoa > Chordata > Lepidosauria > Squamata > Pareidae > Pareas > Pareas carinatus. The sequence continues at coordinate 33,508 of JANHFO010000373.1, forward strand.
TCAGTAATTAATTCCAAAAGATGAAAAAAAAATGGAAGGCATCTAAGGCATCTATGAAATCCTGTACAATAGAGATGTCAGCATCAGGATAATTTAGAAGATAATTCCTACTTACAATAATTTCTACAGGTAATCCTTGGATTATGATGGCAATTGAACCAGGATAACGTAATTTACAGTATTAAATTAGAATTAAGGCTGAGTCAACATGCCCTTTAATGCTATATTTCTATGTGGGATTGTTAATGGAAAATTATTGATGGTAACTATTTTTTCAGCATCAACCACTATATTAAATCACCTATTCTATAGCTCTCCCCACCAGTTTTCTGTAAAGTCATAAACTATAAGCCTATGTCTAAGCAAAAGTTCACTTTTCATACTAATCCTAATTATAAATTATATACATTTATATGGTGACGTTTTTCCCTTATAGCCCAGAAGAAGAATCTTCCTCATCCTCAAGTGATGAGGATGAAGACGACAGAAAACAAACTGATGAATTATTAGGAAAAGTTGTATGTGTAGACACTGTTGGTACGGATAAAAAGAAAAATATTTGGTTTCCAGCTTTGGTAAGTACTTACTTTCTGTATTCTTAAAAAAAACGAAATAGACCTTGAAATAACATTTAGTTATTTCATTTAGTAATTTTAGTTGCAATCTTTAGTAAATCAGTGTTTGATACAAAACAATTACATGCAGAATAACACACAATTTATTGTCTATGCAGGAGACTACATTGATAAAGACCTTATTTTAATATTTTATGCTTAATAGCTACTAAAACCAGTATTTGTAAATTGGTGTTTGTATGCATCAATATAGAGTATATGTTTATGTAAAATGAAACCCTATTTTGACTCATTTTCTTTTTCAAATACTAAATACACTCTATTAACATTTTTTGCTGTTGGTCCATCAAGCAGCATAGACAATTTGAAAAGGCAGAAGCTGCTGTATTATAATACAAAGCTTATATTTTGGTGGAACAGTTATAATCAGAGATGGTGTAAGCTCTGAATATCAATTGCTGGGATACAAACAGTAGGATTAGCTTTTAGAATTGTGTTGCAGATGCACTCCCAACAGAAATGACTTCATGCATATACCATACACATAGATGATGCGAGGAGGCCCTTGAAACAGTTGCACCAAGCCTTTAAGAGATGGGTTCAGAGAGATGCTTTAATCACTTTACATAGTCTTATTAGTTACTAATATCTTGTGGTTTTCCCATTGTTAAAAACAGGTGCTTATTTAGGCAAAGGACTCTTATTACCTTTTAGGTTATTATGTAATAAGACGGTGTCATTAGTAGAAATAAAGAAATAGGCCAAACTACTATAGTTTATGCTATTGAGAGTTGGCATAAATTGATTAGTAAGAAGATAGAACAACATTAAGTTACTTTTTTAAAGATGATCTTAAAAGCTATCATGCATATTTGCCATACTAGGAGGCACCAGATAAATACAAGTTATTTTCTGCTAATTTAGAACATAGGTTTGCAGTCTGGAAGAAAAATTCTAGAGTGCATCTTTAAAACTTATTTCACTTTTGTCTCAAAATACAAATTTGAAGAATTATCATATACGCTAGATCACTTATGAATCAGACCTCTTAAGTTCGGTATCTTGACTTTATAACCATCAAGTAACACCAGGGTTGCATGGCTGGAAACTTAATTTAGGGTAATCAGGATCTTAGAGTTATATAGTGCTGCTAATGAAATAGGCAATGCTATTTAAATAGTAGCTCAATAGAGAGTACAGCAAATAGTCGATGGTGGCCAGAAATTTATGTAAATGCTGGCAGAAATATCCTAGGTGTATGAGGGCTGACAAATGTTGAGATAGCTTACTAACATAACTTTTATTTGAGTCTAGCTTCCACTTCTGCATCAGCCTGAAAAGTAGGCAAATATATTTTTTTTATGTTGTGTTGAGTTTTGGAGAAGTAGAGATTACAAGAGATTTTTCTTCTTCTTCCACTTTACATCAGGATTTTGTGAGAGGGAATTCCACTTAAAGGAATGCTGTTTGTTTTCTTCTGTGAAAAGTAGGCAAAAGTAAAACTCTGCTCAAACTCACGCTGCACCCAGGGGCAGACAACCTCTGTTCTCTCAATCAACACAGGGCTTTTAGGAAAATAGAAGTTGCAGCGCCTCAAGCTTCTTGTTCTTTCACTCTCAGAGAAAACTACTTTCCCCCTTCTGCTGTGTTGTTGCCATATGGCAGAGGATGATGGAGGCCAAGGGTCTTGTTTTTCATGCAGGAAGCAATTTAAGATCCCCGCCCAGTTACTTGAAATATCTGGAGTAGTTGTAAAAGGGGTTTTTGTATGCTGAGCATGCATGCCAATAACAACCAGATGTGTAGACCTTACAATATGCATACAAATGTTTTTGTGATCTCTTACATAATTTTAAACAAGGTTTATCATATAATTAAATACTTATTTTTATTTCTATGCAGGTGGTTTGTCCAGATTGTAGTGATGAAGTTGCAGTAAAGAAAGATAATGTTCTCGTTCGGTCTTTCAAGGATGGCAAGTTGTGAGTGAAAATGTTTGATTTAATTACTATTTGTCTAACTACTGTGACGTAACTGAGAGATGTCAGAAGAACACAGGTCTGTTTTATGCATGAGAATGAAGGAGAGGGATAGAATGAACAGAATAATTTTACATCTTGCCCTCTATTTCCACATACTGTATGGATAAATGAATACAGAAAAAAGTGTGTTATTTGGTGGCAATACTGAAGTGCATGGATAGAATATTTCTACAACTTAATTTTTTTTTCTGCTGTAGAATTTCTAAATGAAATATTGTTATTCCCTTGCACAATATGCTTGTAAATAATTATAATAACCATGTGGTATTATTTTAATCATTTCAAAAAGTGCCATACAAGTAGTCCTTTAACCACAATTAGGACCAGAATTTCCATTGCTAAGCAAAGTGGTGGTTAAGTGGATTGTACCCAGTTTTATGACCTTTTTGTCTGGTTCCACTTTGTTGTTAAGCAAGCCACTGTAGTTGTTAAGTGAAACACATGGTTTTTAAGTAAATCTGGCTTCCCTCTTTGTCTTTGCTTGTTGAAAGTTGGCTTGGACGGTCGCAAATGGTGATCATGTGACCCCAGGATGCTGTAACCATCATACATAAATGCTGGATGCCGAGCATCCAAGTTTTAATGGCATGACCATGCTGAGATGGTCCTAAGTGCAATCTCCCCTTTTAGGGCTGTTTTAACTTAAAATAGTGGCTAAAAGGAATGATTATAAATTGAGGACCACCTGTTTTCTGCCTATCTTAATGTTTTTCACTACTGCTGATTTAAAAAAAAAGTATTGACCAAAAAAGAAAATAAAAGATGCCAGCCTAGTCCTGAAGTCGGAGGTGTTACTTTGGGGCACCACTGTGTCCTTTCGTACCTACCAGTTTCTCTCCTCCCCCCCCGCTGCGCCCGTCTTCCTTGAATATTGCAGTTTTTATATGTTTTAAATATCCATCATCATTTTTCTTTCCAAGAATGTCCCTGGGCTTCAAGTGACTCATTAGCTTTTCTAGAAAATAAAGTGGTAGGCAGCTATAAGTATATACCGTGTTTCCCTGAAAATAAGACCTGGTCTTCTATTAATTTTTGCTCCAAAAGATGCACTTGGTGCTTATTTTTGGGGTAGGACTTATTTTTGCTGCTCTGTCTCTAGTTGCAATGGACGTGCTTCCTGTAAATGGTCCATCTGGCTGACAATTTTAACTAGGGCTTATTTTCGGGGTAGGTCTTATTTTCAGGGAAACATGGTAGTGTTGAACTTAAAAGTGTGCTTTTTAAAGTTGTCTTTTCCTAAAACCATGGCACTTCCCTCTGCAGCTACTATATTTCTGAAAAACCAGCTGTTTCTATTTCCCAATCTCATTAGCATGTGAGCCTAGGACACCATGGTCCAGTCATGTAATCCTTTAAAAAAGTCCATTGAATTGAAAGGAACTTTAGTGTAGTTTGTTGTAAAGAAACCTATTTTGAAGTAAATATAAATATAATTGTTCTGGTAGGCAGTTATCTGTGTTTCATCATTAGGAAAACTGGGTGTCCCCCTTCCTGTTTTTTAATTCAGAGTTTGGATTTATAGCTCTTATATTTTTCTTCTTGTTTAAGAAAACATTTTTGCATTGTTTAAACTTTCAAATCATACATATTAATTTTCCTTTTCTAGCAACAACTGAGAAGCTCTACACAAAGTAGTTTTAAGACATATGGTTTTTTCCTAAAAAGTTTTCAATTTTTTAAAATTCATTTTTGCTTTGCATTAGTAGGAGATCCACATTTTATGGATGATAAATATTAGAAGATTGGTTCATTTAAATCAAGATTGCTTTATTGGTAAAATACTAAAATATTTATTTTTTAAAATACTGTTATCACAATTTGTTTAGCTCTTCAGTACCAAGGAAAGATGTACGAGAAATTAGTGAGTCTTCACCAAAACCTGATGCTGCATTAAAACAAGGTAAAAATTAACTTAGAAATAGAAAAGGGGGGCTGTTTTTAAGCTCAGTTAGAGTTAGCTAGAACAGAAATGAATTAGGGTTATACTAGACTGATAATTCTGAAAAATGTTTCCAGGAATCCCAGGAATATCATGAGTCAATATATATTTATTTTATTTTATTTAACTCTATCTTTCAATCAGAATTTATGTACTTTTACAAGCGTGGACTTTCTTTTTGGTCTGCCTTCTATATTAACATTCGGGGCAAAGGCCACAGAGAGTTGTCTTATGATAGGTAGTATTAGTCTCAGACATGGAAAAAGAAATAAAATGCCAAAATATATAGGTATGCTAACTTTTTCCTGGATTGAGTGGATTGGATTTTGATAGCATCTCTTAAAGTTTACTACATAATAAAAAATAGACAAAAACAACAGTAGAAATCAAGCTATAGAAATTAAAGTATTAAAAATTTTTAAAGCTTAAAAACAATTTGAGAAACTGTATGCCTAGCCATAATGTTTATGCCAAAAGCAGTATCTTTAATTAGTACCTTAAAAAAAAAAGATCTAATATGGCAAGGTTAGTACAACTGGAAAAGGCATAATCCTTATTGCTGCCAATTAAACTTCAGGAAACTGAAGAATTTTAATTAGTAATTTTGATCATAATAAGTGATATTTTTATGGAATGAAGTATTTCTTTAGATACTTGAGTTCCTAGTCATTTAGAATTTTGTTCAGCATAATGAGGACATTATTTTTGAATAAGAAAAACTCTTGACTTAACTAAGGGTAAGAACTTGCTAGCAAGCTAGGAAATGGAAGTCAACTCAAAACCAAAACATACAGTGTATCTGCTTTGTTTAGAAGCCCTTAAAATTACTTTCAATTCGGACATAACCTATTGTTGAACCTTTTTTACTTTGTTCATTCACACTTTGTTAATTTGACTCATTCACACAGTTAAACAGAAGAAAAAGGCTGCACAAAACCTGTATTGTTAGAATTTGGCTGTTTCGGGTAGGTCATTCTATTCTAATAAAATTAATTCTATTTACAGCATTTGATCAGGCCTTAGAATTCTGTAAAAATAGAACTGTTCCTAGTAACTGGAAGACTGAATTGAAAGAAGAAAGTTCCAGTAGTGAAGCAGAAGAGGAGGATGAAGATGAAAAGGAAAAAGACGATAATAGCAGTGAAGAAGAGGCAAGTATAAACCCTATAGTGCAGAGGTTTTCAGCCTTTTTCAAGCTGTGAACCCCAAAATATGTCACTGCTACATGGAGGACCCCATTCCCACAAATGCAACTAATTATTAATTGACAATTCATGTATATTACTTTTTCCCAATTTTTCTTGACCTGTCTGCGGATCTCAAGAGGCCCATGGACCACAGTTTGAAAACCTCTGCTATAGTGTAATAGGTTTATATTACACTGCATGTGCCAAAATTTGTATTTGTAAATTTTGCTAGTCATTTCTATCAAGCTTCATACAGGCAGTAGTGAAAATCATTATTTGATCAAGTGAACTTCAGTGAAATTCTTTTGTCACTTGGGGAACTATACCTGGATTCTTTATTCAAGAATATTCAAGAATAATAGCTTGAATAATAGAAGGAATACGTAAAGGCAATGAAATCATCATTGCAATCAGCAGTGGGTTGAGGTTTTGAAGTATCAACAAATGTTTATCAGAATGAAAAGTCAGGAAACCTCAATAAAATATATTTTATTTCCAGTTCACAGCTTTAATCAAATAACATACAACAGATTAAACTGCATTTAGTCAGACGTAATTGCATCAAAGTGTTCATTATGGCACTTTAAAGCTTCAGTCTTGTATAAGCTTTCCTAGGAGTAATCCAACAGAAAGCAATAAATAAAATAGATTTAAAAAAAGAAAAAAAGTTTAAAGACAAAATATAAAATTGCCCTTTGGAGTAAAATATTATACTGTCCCATAATAGTATTATTGATTATTGAAATCTTTATTGTCATAGTACAACATGTGTACAATGAGATTGGCCGAGCCTCCCTTTGTGCACCCCCTCCCAACACATGCAAACAACTCGTAGTGAAGACAAAGACCAGAATCCTCAGTCCAGTGAACCGACTAACAAGCACTCAGTCCTATTTCACCATGTGAACCTATAGCATGGTGGTGATGATATTTTATTTCCTTGGTTTTTGAGATGACAGACTATGTTAATTTTTTTCTTTATTCTTTCATTAGGAAGAAATAGAACCCTTTCCTGAAGAAAGAGAGAATTTTTTGCAACAGCTGTATAAATTCATGGAAGACAGGGGTGAGCATTTCATTAGGTTTACTGCACAGTTTGCTTAATTGTATAAGAATTTAATATAGTGATGAATCACAATTGTTTTTCATTCCTGATAGTTGAGTATGTTCCCTTTTAAGATTTGCATTCTTAGTTAATAAATTGTATATATAGGAATCAAAGGTAATCATAAGTGTTTTAATATGTAGTGTTACCAAAGCAGCTTACTGTTAAGTTATAGTTAACAAAATATTAATTTAAAAGACTACATTTTTAAAAAAAAACCCTCTCAAATGTGTTTATATAATGTCTGCACGGCTTCTAGGTTACCAAAACCAAGCGTAGCTCACCAGGCAGTGCTGTCATTTGTTAAATGACTTTTTCCCAATTGCTGCAGTCCCAAGAAGGCAACTAAAATAGATTTTTCTTGCTAACTCCTATATTTCGCAGGAAGGAAAATTATCCATGGAATTCCAATTTCTTCCTCCTTTGAGTGCTTCTCATGGTCCAGATCAGATATGATGTTGGCAAGAATATTGTAGGACAAATATGCATTCTCTAGTTATTTGCCAAATGCACATTAGCAAACACAGGTTGTTAGCCAAAATGATTTTCTCTTAGTTTTGCAAATGCTTTTTATCATAAAGTTTCCTATTAAGTGCTGCTAAGCTCTATTTTGTTCTGACTACCTCTGGAATCCATACGTACAAGCTTTTCTAATTATTTTATTATAAATATCATTATGTAGCTTAATTGAGAAGACAAAACTTTAGTTGAATTCTCTACACATTTATTTGAAATAAGTAGCTCCGAAGATGGTTGTGATTATTTTTGGCTAAATATGCATAGAATATACGTTACATTATTTTTGTGTGAGACTAAAGTTATAAATTGATTTATTTTTAGTAATGTTAATATGAAGTATTCTCGCCATGCTCAAGTACTTAATTCAAAATACTTCCTTTCATAGGAACTCCTATTAATAAACGACCTGTCCTTGGATACAGAAATTTGAATCTCTTCAAATTATTCAGACTTGTTCATAAACTTGGAGGATTTGATAATGTAAGTACTGTAAACTATGGTTAAAAAAAAATCTTAAATAATTATAATAGACTATAATAGTATAATACAGCTATAAAAAGAGTTGTATAAAAGATGAGAACACATGTGTATATTTGTTTTTCTTATGCAAAGAATTCAACAATATTTCAATATAATTCTTCCATTTGTGTTAGATACATTTATAGAGATAACTGTACATACCACAAAAATGTCATTAAATAAATACTACAAGATGCAATCCCTTTTATATATAAAAGAAGTTCTAGCGCTAGAAGAATAACATCTAAAGGAGCATTGAAGTACAAAGATATTTATACAGCAAAGTTGTGGCTTATGGCATATGTGTTGATTGTATTTTGGGCTTTTTGCAAGCATAGTAATTGCTTAAAATTCGGTTTACTTTTGTTTTGCCACACAGAGGTTTAGACTGGATTTGTTTGGAATTGTTTATAAAGTAATAGTACTATTGGTACTATTTTTGTAGTTTTTTGCGATATATAACATATACAAAAATGTGAAATTCCAACTGCCGGTTCTTTAGCTGGTGTTGGCCTTCATATGCATTGAGTTCTTCTCAAGAACCTAGAATGTTGTATCAGAATAGTAGTAATCTTTTCCAACTGATAGGTGGAAATCTTGTCAATGTGCATATTCGCTAAATGCTGATAACCACTGAGACTATCACAGCCAGTTTATGCCGTAATCTTTCGATTTTGATTTTCAGATTTTGATGCTTTATGATGATCTCCAATTTTTCATCTTTCTATTTTGCCCCTTGTATTGCCACATTGATTATCCATGCTTCCTTGTTTTTGACCAAAGATATATATCTAGTGTGTTATGAGCCAAGACTTTATCAGTTTGTATTTGGAAATCCCACAATATTTTAACCTGCTAATTTTTTACTATAGGTAGTTCTTGACCATATGACCATAATTGAGCCCAAACTTTCTGTTGTTAAGTGAGATATTTGTTAAGTGAATTTTGCCCCATTTTATGACTTTTCTTGTTCCAGTTGTTAAGTGAATCACTGCAGTTGTTAAATTAAGGACATGGTTGTTAAGTGAATCTGGCTTCCCCATTGACTTTGCTTGTCAGAAGGTTGCAAAAGAGGTCACATGATCTTGGAACACTGCAACCATCATAAATATGTTTCAGTTGCCAATCATTTGAATTCAGATCATGCGACCATGCTAATGCTGTAATAGTCATAAGTGTGAAAAATGGTCAAAAGTCACTTTTTTCAGTGCTGTTGTAACTTTGAATGGTCATGATGGTGTGCTTGCGCACGTGAATGGCTTGCAATGGATTTGCGCGCAGCAACTGTGCTGCTGCAATGGGGCTGTGCGCGTAGCAACCTCGCGGTAACCAGGCCGCTGCGATGGGGCTGTGTGCATGCACAAATGCCTACCACTCACACAGTCCCATTGCCGCTATGCCACAACCCTGATCTAAACCATACGTAAATTGTTTTTTTTTTAACTTTTGTAATTCTCCAGACCATTTAATCAATCAGAAGTTGATTTTTTTCCTTTTCCTTTTATTTCCTTTTTGTTCTGTTCTTTTTCTCTGGAAAATTGCTATTTTCTTCTAAATCTTGAATGTTGTCTGCTATTATGCCTAAGATTGTAGGCAAAAATGTTGTTGGCCTATGGTTTTCTGTGTTGTCTCTTTTGCTGGTTTTTTTTAGAATCATCTAGTTTTTGTCAGTTATTAATAATTTATTTATTTTATTTATTATCTATTATTAAAATGTATATGCTGTCCCTCTCCGAAGACTCAGGGCGGCTCACAACACATTAAAAAAAAACCTTTCTAAAACATCTCAGAAAACTAAAAATATTAAAAACCTCACAACATATTCATACCATTCATGGCCGGATTTCGTCAGATCGCAAAGCGAGATCAACAGCCCGAAGCCTACCGGAAAAGCCAGGTTTTCACCGCTTTTTGGAAGGCCAACAGGGCGGGGATGGTCCAAACCATAAAGGAGAGTTGCTGATCTCTCCTTTATGCAATGCTTCATTATGATGCTTAGCTATAATGGAATGCAAAGTGGTCAGCTGTTTAAGGCAATGGATAACTAGGTGGTCCACTGTTTCTTTAGCTTGTTTGTAGAAGCCGCTTTTATTGTTGTTATAATTACAAATATCCCAACACAATATTTTTGTTTGCCGATCTTTAAACTTGACATTGTACGGTAGTGAGTTCTTATGTATAATGTAATTTATGATAATGGCAATTAATTGATAGTTCTTTAAAAATATTAAGTGAATAAATGATAGAATTGTAATCTTATATACAAGTAGCCCTTGACATACAATCACAATTGAGCACAGCATTTCCCTTGCTGAGCAAGGCAGTAGTTAAGTGAGTTTTATCTCATTTTACAAACTTTGTTTGCCACAGTTGTTGAACAAATCACTGCAGTCCTTAAGTGAATCATGCAGTCATTAAGCAAATCTGGCTTTCCCTATTGGCTTTGCTTGTTGAAATCTGGCTGGGAAGTTTACATGTGATGATCACATGACCTCACCATCATGCATCTGTTGTAAATTCATGCTGGTTGCCAAGCACCCATATTTTGATCATGTGGCTAAAGGGATGCGGCAACAGTCATAAGTGGGAAAATCGGTCAAAAGTCAACTTTTTCAGTGACATTTAACTTTGAATGGTTACTAAACCAAAGGTTGTAAGTCAAGGACTAGTTGTATGCTATTTACTGGAAAAATAGTTACTGTGCCTGTGGCAGCATATTAATATATTTTATTGAAAAGAGAAGATCAAGAGATTTCAGAATTTAAGTTGTATATGGTTTAGATTTCAATTTTGATAGCTTCATTATTCTGTTGAGGTGAGACTTGCTCATGTATCTAAAAATAATAACCTGCAAATATAGAGTAGATTAAAGGTAAGATTCTTAAGAGTGTGATTAAAATGGACAGCATATAAGTGGCTTATTGGATATAATGCTAACACCACAATTTGTGAAATGGGGCTTGCAAGGATTAATTTAAAGCAGTGAAATGACCACTGTGAGATTTAAAATGGCAGCTGCAATGATAATTTGCAGCTATAATGTATTCAGTATTAATGAATTCATTAATTTAAAAACAAATCTGAAATTAAGAGTTAAATATTCTTACCTATAGCAGTGAAAACTTATTTTATACCCTACAAAGTCAGAATTTATAACATAGATGCTTGAAATAAATCTTAATTTGGGGTTATCAACTCATGAATTAATTTATATGTAATTTAAACTGGAGTCTAGTAATCACTTAGACATAACATATATTCTTTGATAAGGTAAGAATATTGTTCCATTGATAACAAGAAAAGTCTTTGTTTAGATTGTAATGAATGGAGATAACAGCCAGTAGAATAGGATGTGTCTTCTTGAAGCATTCAGCACTCTTTTAGGCAGAAATGTCTTAACAACTTCCATTTCCATTCAGGTTTTTGTTTGTTTTGGGGGAAGGAAAGGTTAGCAAGAGATAAGTGTTTGCTTGGCACGTGTCATAGTTTCTCCAGATAATTTGTAAATCCATCTGTCAAACAACAGAAGAATGATATATAAAAGGGAAGTAGTTAGTCATTCAATATAATTGCTTAAATTGGCCTTTTTTGTTACAAATGTTACTATAATTAAAGCTGTTGAATAATTAATAACAAAGCTAAACAAGTTATAATTATTTAACCTTCATGTAATATTTGAGAAATAAGCAAGATTATGGAGATGAATTCATGTGTACTTAACTTTGACTAAAAATAAAAAAGTTTGCTTATTAGCCAGTCTCATCACTCTGTTCTGCTATCTTACTAACACTATTCTTGTATAACATAGATATCAGTGGATTCTAAGGCTTTGTCTCACTAAACTGTGTAGCTTTGGCCACCTTTCCTTTTTATTTCAAGTCACTTAAAATTTATTTGGGTAATGTATCATCTATCACAGGAAATCTGAAGCATTAAAATGGATAATCCCAGTTTCCTAATTAATTTAAAGCATTTATATGTCTTCCCATCTTAAACCAAACTCTGGGAGGTTCATAACTCCAAATTAAAGGCAGCATGTATCAACAATAAAATAAAACATAACAAAACAAAGAACAACAGAAAAGACCTGGCACTACAGCTGAACTTTCTCTTGCAGCCCAACAAATTTGTTTCATGCCAGCTTTACCTTATTCCAGCACTGGGGGGGGGGAGAAGGGCACTTAAACTTTAAGGGATTTTCTGAAAGTTAAAAATGGGTATTCCATTGGGCAGGGGCTGATATGGAAAAGGCACACTTAGATTTCATATGATGGCAACATTTAAGGGAAGGGATCAGGAGCATGCCTACCCTGTCGGATTTGGTGAGGCAAGCAATATCTTCAGGGAGAGATAGTTCTATAAATAAATTGTCCTTTATTCAACTTAGATGTACAAAGTTTTGATATAGTAGACAATATAGGCTGTCCAATTAAATCCTTTCACTTATAAACTTGTTTCATCACCGTTTCCCTCTCTTTTAGAGATTTGGACAGCTCTTATTTGGAAAGGGGTAGTTATTAAGAAGCGAAGGGAAAGGGATAATTCCATCATATGTCCTTACACATGTGCATATATTATACCTCTCAAGTAGTGCATTTCTAGTGAAGAGACTTGGGCAGATTAAAATAATTTTCTGTACATAAAAGCAATAAAAATGTATTTGTTTACATGAAAACTTTTCTTGAAATTTCAGATTTTGTAGAATGAGGTATTTCAATCATGAGAGTGTTATTTACACCTAAACAAAAGGCTGTTCTCATATTTTACAGATTGAAAGTGGAGCTGTCTGGAAGCAAGTATATCAGGACCTTGGTATCCCTGTCTTGAATTCTGCTGCTGGATATAATGTTAAATGTGCTTATAAAAAGTAAGTAATATAACACTGAATGTTTCAGTTTGGCATTCAAAAATAAATTTCTGTACCTTCAAAAGTGCATTCAGCTGTACAGGTAGTCCTCAACTTACAATCATTCATTTAGTGACCATTTACAACAATGCTAAAAAAGTGACATCGCCATTTGTCACACTTATGACAGATACAGCATCCCCATAGTCACATGATCAAAATTCAGACTTTTGGCAACTGGCATATTTATGACTGCAGTTACCGGGGTCGTGGGATCACCTTTTGCAACTTTCTGACAAGCAAAGTCAATGGGAAAGCCAGATTCACCTAACAACAAGTGTTACTAACAATTGCAGTGATTCACTTGACAACTACGGCAAGAAAGGTCATAAAATGGAGCAAAACGCACTTAACAACTGTGTTGCTTAGCAAGAGAAAGTTTGGACTCAATTGTGGTCATAAATTGAGGACTACCTGTTTTTGGTTCTAAAGCTCTCCTAAATATCTGCACATGTTTTAAGGCTTTCTCAGTCTCCCATCCTTAAGCCATTTATCTGGACCTTTTGTGAATCATTCCTAAACTATTGTGATTTAACCAACTAATTCATATATCAAAGTGTAATTGTAAGGCAAACTAATGCAAACTGATTTTGCTTGTTGCTGTCATCTTTTAGATATCTCTATGGCTTTGAAGAATACTGCACATCAGCTAATGTTGAATTTAAAATGGCACTCCCAGAGAAAACACCAAGCAAGCCCTGTAAGGAGCACGAACAAGAGATTAAAAAACAGGAAGAAGTTGAGCTAAATATAAAAGAAACAAAGGTGAAAAATGAAGAAAAAGAAGATGAAATAACAGCAATGAACAAACAAGTCATACTAACTGAAAATGAGAATGAAAAAAAAGAAAGTGATAAAACCTCTTCTTTGGTAAGAGCTGTCTTTTCTTCTTCTTCCATAGTTCAGTTTTAGTGTACAAATTCTTATTAAAGAATTTGCAGAGTTAACAAGAGTTTCAACTTATTTTGGACAAAATAGATCTTTGGGGGATTTATTAGTCAAAATGTTTGGAGTTCTGAATAAGTATTAGCTTTTAAGAGAAACACATTTGTGAGACCACATCGCATGTTATTTGTGCCTATATCAGCTTAATAATTCTTTTAAAATGTTGTTTTGGCACCTTTTGGATTCCATACTACCTGAACAAATCTGTATATATAAATGCAAAATATCACTCACTGATTCATCACCGGATCTCCCAAACTGTTAAAGATACAAACCTGAAATTTGGCAGATCTGTTCATCTTGGCACCTAGGTGCTCACTAAGAAAGGATTTTTAAAAATATTAATTTTTCCGTGAGTTATTTCAATTTTTTCACTCCAGAGATTGTGATTGGACAAAATATGGATTGTTTCCTTTCTCCTTATTGGAGGCTTTTGCAGCCTCTCCTGATTGGAGGGCTTTTGCAGCCTCTCCTGATTGGAGGGCTTTTGCAGCTTCCC
>JANHFO010000373.1:58361-97211 GCA_032468095.1 Pareas carinatus
GAAAATAAGACCTAGCGCATCTTTGGGTGCAAAAATTAATATAAGACAGTGTCTTATTTTCGGAGAAACACGGTAGTTGTAGATATTTTAAAATAAGAATTAAAATAGTGGTGATATACGGTGAATTAGTAGAAAGGAGAAGAAGGGAACAGGAGATAAATGCTATATGATATTTTTAGATCTCTTTAATATTTTTAAGAAGAGTGTTTATGATATCCAATGTCCAGCACTAAGAATTTCTTAAACAGTTGAACACTGCATATTCAGTGGCATTTCTCAATTTAGTTTTTAAAAATATTTGAACTTTCTATGCTTCCTCCTTTGCTTGGCTCTGAGGTTAAAGCAAACCAATTTTGCAATGCTGTACTTTTATATATTGTAGTACGAGGGGAAAAAAGGACTTCGTTTAAATTTTAAAAAGCTATTTAAGTGATCCCCAAACATTTTCAGTATTGTTAAAAGTGTCTTCCATAGTTCTAAAAATATTAAGATACAGTTTGACCTTTTGGGGGAGACTGGTTATATTACTAAGAAAGACATATGTACTAAAATTGAACTTTTATTTAACATAACTGGTTGGAGAGAGCTATTAAATTAATAGATATGGTTTTTTTTGACAAATTAAAATTTACAGTTTAGATTTGTCATTTCTACTACATCTTTATGTAATTATAATCTGTTCAACCATGCTTATTGTGAGTTGAGATTTTCTTTAACATAATACTCAGTTATTAAACATAATTGTTTTTAATGCCATAAGTTAAATACATTACCAGAAAAGAATATAGAGAAAGAATATAAAGCAGGAGTGAACTAGAGCTTTGTTCTCTGTTTGCCATACCTAATACCCATATTAAGAATCAGGCTAATTTTTTATACAGGTTGTCCTTGATGCACCATTGTTACCAGAATTTCTGTTGCTAAGCAAGGTGGTTGTTAAGTGAGCCACACCCAATTTTATGATCTTTTTTGCCACATTGTTAAGCAAACCACTCCAACTAAATGCATCATGCAGACATTTAGCAAATCTAGCTTCTCTATTGACTTCCCAATAGGGACCATTTGACCTTGGGACATTGCAACCATTGTGAAAAGATGCCAGTTGTCAGGCATTCAAATTTTTGATTACGTGACTTTGGAGATGCTGCAGTGGTCATAATGTGAGAACCAGTCATAAGTAACTTTTTTCAGCACTGCTGTAATTTTGGTCACTAAATGAATGGTTGTAAGTCAAGGGCTATCTCTACTGGATAAAATAGCAGGCAAAGTTCACTGCCATCTAGTGTATTCATTTCTGGTCTACCCAGTCAAATGTAGACCTTAATTTTGAGTTCTTTCCTTTCCCACACTGAAATCCAGGAGAGGAAATAAAGACCTTGTTCAGCATTTAACAGGAGTAGAAACCTATAGTGAAATATCTCTTGAAGAGTCTGAAAACACAATAAATATAATTATTGAATTTTAAAGTTTATATTATTTTGCAACTCTCAATAATATTCCTATTTATTTATTTAGAAATATTTTTTCTTTGAGTGTCACAATACTTTGATAAACTCTCTTGACGCTTAGGTTACTGCTTCAACGTTGACAAATACTAGTTCAAAGCATTTCTGAATGTGCTGATTTTAAACTAAGATATTAATCATAAAAAAATAAAACAGAATAAAATAATCAGATGCTTTCTAAATAATCTGTTATTGATTGAGCCATCATAACAAAGTGAAGTCACATATATAATACACGCTAAAGACAAGTCATATGTAAAGCACACTAAAATGATACAATTTCAAGATAGGAAAACGTACTTCAGCTAAGAATAATTTATCCCAGTAGCATTGTAACATACATCTTTAGCTTCCAGAGATAGTAATGAAGCATTCTCATTAAGCCAAGTCATCTTTTAAAATCTTCCTTAAAATGCCTCTTTTTGTCACTATTCTGATTGTTTGCTGTTTTCTTGTCAGTTGCCAACTCTAATTAAAAACCACTCATCTTTAAAAGATTTCATATATATACGTATGTATTCATATATACACACAAATATACAAATGTGTGTATATAACTTTCTGTCTATACATATAGATATATATGGAACCTGCTATTCTTCACTTTCTGTGCATCCCCAATATTAATCAGTATACACCATTTGGCACTGAACATTTTTTCACTATTTTTATTAACTGACATTTTTTAAACCTTTCAAGCGATGTCACCATTAAGGAAGAAGATGAAGATGAAGAAGGAGAAGAGGAAGAGGAGGAGGAGGAGGAAGATGATGATGATGATGATGGTGATGATGATGAAGATGGCAAAAATGAAGAGGAAGAGTTTGAGTGTTATCCACCAGGCATGAAAGTCCAAGTGCGGTATGGACGAGGGAAAAATCAAAAAATGTATGAGGCTAGTATTAAAGATTCTGATATTGAAGGTGGAGAAGTCCTTTACTTGGTGCACTACTGCGGATGGAATGTGAGGTAATTGAGATTTAGCTAGTGATTACTTCCTTTAAAATACCCTAAAATACACTTGTGTATTCTAAAATACATAGAATATTACTACTCTGTAAAGATCATCATACTATTTAAAATTATTTTTATTCTAAGAGCAAAATAGCTTAGTAAGTAACGTATAATAAAAAAATCTTGAGTGGTTTCCTGCCTCAGTTTTATCTTAATATTAAGCAGTGAAATAGCATGTACATTTCTTATTCTGCTGCCATGTTATGTTGAGCAAAATATAATTAGTTCTACACATTTTTCAAAACCTAAAATCAAACATTGTAACATTAGGTAGAAGTGAGATGAGGTTTCATTTGGAAAATCTGGATTAAATCAAATAGCCATTCTCTCTGAGTGCCTAAAATCTTTATCTATACTTTCACTTGGTCAAACTTAGTTTCTTGTTGCCATATATTTCTTAAGAAGATCCATCTTCGCATAGTCTTATATTTCTATTTTATGTCTGAGCATCTTCTCCTTATTCTGGCTTATTGCCATAACTTTAGTGCTTTTGTGGAAATAGTAAATTTGATATTTTTACTGAAATATTCTTGTCATCTTTTATGCCATTAACTAAGTATTCCAATCTATGCAGTTCCTGTATTGCTCAATTCTTCATATCTTTCAGATATTTCCTTTATTGAAATATTCTTTGCAAAGACTTTGTAACTGACCTTTTATTTCTGGTTATTACTAAATAAGCTCCTTATCATCTTTGCTTACCATCTGCATTACTTTTATCAGTAATTTTGTCTAGGTAGACTTAAGAAAGGCCATGCTAAACTCTTTGGGTGTTGGCCAAACATGAGTCATAACTGAAAAATCTTGTCATGCTAACATCTTAATTTTTATAACTGATTTGTGCTCAATGAAGTCACCACTCAGACAAATAAAAAGCTGGTATTAAAGATCCTGAATGTTAGGATTCTTATTTTCTTTTGCTTTCTTAACTTGTGCCTCACTTACATTCCTTTTTAACTTTATGGGATATGTATTTCAGAATAGTAAAGGAATGATTTTATGTAATAGAATATATACTTTCAGATTTCAAGTGTGAATGGAAGCCTTTGCATGGCGAAAGCTTCCTTGCCGGGGACATCACTGAAAATGTGAATGTCTTTAAAATCAGTGCTACAGATTCAGAGACTAGAACTCTGTAATACCTGTACTTGAGTATATGTTTTCGGAATGATTTTAATTTTAATGGACATTGTTTAGATACTAGTCTTTAGAATGGCTTTAAGTATGCTAACTTCTCTTGAGTATGATACTGAGATGTTGTATACTGTAGGTTATACACACTTTAAAGGCAAAGCAATTTGGTTGTAGTAGGATCCAATCTGACTTGTTCACCGGGACCAGAGATTTAATCTTCCAAGCTTTCAGACTCGTGCTGGAGCATGTGGTTATAATTCAGATTTCCCATTTGGTTGTGTTTCTACTCAGCAAAATTTCTATTTGTACCACAAACCTTAAATATGTACCCTCTTACCTCAGACTACAAGGGTAGAGTAGTGTTTTGTATTGACATGTATCATATAGTGCAGCGTGTATGTTTGTATGTGTGTTTGTATGAATGAGATCACTTTGGTGATTATATTTCTAGCTGCTTGGGTATTTCCTTCATGTTCTTCTTTTGTTATAAAAAATATGCTACTGTAATTCACTGTATCCTGCTTTCTACCATAATATGTTAATATCACTGTATAGATCTCTCACATGATTGCATGTGCAGATGACTTAGAATAGTATAAATTATTCTGATTAAAAAGATTATTTAGCAGTGGTATAAAAGGCTTATTTCATTAGTCTTTTTTAGCCTGGGGTGAAGAGGGTGGCTGAGAGATTATGTTAATTATGATTATATAAATGTTTATTTGGATTGTGTAATTTGAATTAAATTCTAAATATATGTTGTTGATGAGAGAAAGAATCTAGTGAATATTTCCTTAATTTCTGTATCAGAACTATTGTAGGTCTTATAGAAGTATGGAAGTACAGCAAAAAATTTCATTTGTAATCAAAGTAATAACTAGAGTTCATATTCTGGAACAGATATTGATAGATTGGATTTTGCCTTTGCGTTGCATTCCTGTGTTTTCTCTCCTCCAAGTCTGCTCCAGAATGCTGGTAGACTGAAATCTCTAAAGCAGATTTCAGATAATGGGTTCCTCTTGCCTGGTCAAAATTTTGCTAATTTGACATTGGATTTACCACTACAGTTTTAATACTGCTAATGCTAATAACATGCTAATGCTTCATGTCTCTGCTCCTTTTTAATAGTCAGCCATTCTATAATATTTCCAGAATAATTATTGTTGTTACATAATGAACATAAAATATATCAAATTGCATATTTGTTTTTCTATAGCCTACTTTTAATCTTCTCCAAAATGTAAGTTTATGTATTTCAATTCCTTCTAGGTATGATGAATGGATAAAAGCGGACAAGATAGTGAGACCAGCAGACAAAAATGTACCCAAAATAAAGCATCGAAAGAAAATAAAGGTAGATTATTTTAGACTGCTACTGCACTGCTGAATATTACCCATAGAAATAGAAAGACTGTCATAATGATTTCCTATTGATAGCAGCTGTTCTAGCTGGAGGAAGAAGAGTTACATAGGGACTTCATTTTCATATTTTACTTGTCATGTCACTCATTATGAAGTAATATACTAGTGTCTTTTGCTGATTTGTCGACAAAGCTGATAACACATCTATTGTATTTCAAATTATGTCACTATGTTTATTGAGACACACAAGTAGTCACATTGATAGTCATTTGAATAACTACATTATTTCCTTTAATAAGCAAATTTTGTAGCCTGAAGATTTTTCTTCACACACATAGCAGAAGTCAGTGATGTAAAACAAGGCAGTTAAATAGCCATGCAAAGAGCTAGAACTTATTTAGGACCACATGGTGACCATAAACTATCATACCCATAGAAATAAACTTCTTCCCTACTTACAAAGTGTAATCTGATGTATAGGTGTTCTTTGAACAGAACTTCAAAATATCTATCTTTAAATAGACCAGGATTGAGCAAGCCTCTTGGTATCTTGGGTATCCTTAAGCCTCTTTTGTGGTCCTTGAGGCCACAGAGAAAGGCTAATTCAGATTTGTTTGAAACATATTTAAATACAGGATTTGGATGCTAGAGGAGTTGATTTTCTTACTTTTTTTTTCTCCCGCAGCATCCTATCTTGCCTATGTGCACAATCACTTTGCCCCTGTAAACTTGCGTTCTACCCAATCACTAAACATTGCCCTCAAGTTGTTCAAATCTTTGCAATGATTTCCAAGTCATTGAATAGAACTCATCTGTAGACAATAATAATGTGTCTTAGTTACCAGTTTGAAAAATGGATACTCAAAATTCTGTAAGATGTAGTTATGTGTTATATAGAAAGTGAAATACTTCTGCACAATATTAAAGTCTATAAAATATTTACAAGTATGTAATTTAGATATGCTTCTTCTAAAAACATGGTTAGCGTTTAAAATTAGTTTTACTTTATATATCTTGCCATTTGATTTTGTTTTATTCTCAACATTCTTTTAACTCTTGATATAAGATCAATTATATATTAATAGAATATATCTTTCTTTTAAATTAGAATAAAGATGAGAAATGTTCCCCAAGAGCATTTAAATTACGCCGTTCATCGAAACCACCATTTCATGTTGGTATATCACCTGAGATGGCATCCAAACCAGACAGCGCTGAAGCCAAAACTTCTGAACTAGCTCCAAATAAATCTTTAGAGATTATTTCTATCCTTAATGGACTGCAAGGTAATGAGCACAAAAAAGTATTTTTTTCTGTGGAACAAATCCAAGTACTTGATCTTCATGATGGTACCAAGATGGAGCCATTTGTGGTTTTTAAGCTGCTCCTATGAGTGGCCATAATTTGAGTAGAAGGCATCATCATCACATAGCTTGTGCTTTGGCAAATTCGAATTCCAGTGAATTTGGCTTCCCACGACATGGGAATCTTCTGAGCTACATACTCAGACCTTCTTTGTTTTTTTAAAAAATAGATTGGACTTCTCTATAATGTTGTTAGCGTTTGGCTTTTGTTTTTTATCTCCTTGCTTAAGATGGAATGTATAGTGTTCTATGCCAGTGTATTGTTATCTCCTTTTTTGTTTTTGTTTTGTTACTTTCCTACCATTTTGGATTCACCTGTTCCTGTGTTTGTAGTGCTAAAAATTATAATTCCAGTTTTCATTTTGTTTAAACAGAGCATCCTTTTAGTGTTCACCTCTTTCCAATTTTAATCAGTACTTTGGATGATTTCATGGGTTTGTATCTGTCTGTCAGACGTTTGGCTGATTGAAATGATCTCTATGAAATCCATTTCAGTTTAAAAATTATCTGAAGCAGCAGGTTGCTGATTAAAATGATAAACTATTACTGGACATATATAGTTTTACCTACCGTAATTCTTTGAATATAAACTCATATAGTAGGGATACACAACCTGTTTTTGCCCCAGATGGTACATCTTATCTTCTGGCCTTCTCTGAGAGATGCAGAAAATATGACTAGTAAATGGACATGCCTTAAATTATTCATTGGTTTTTCAGATTTGGGGGTTGGCTAGGAGGTATGTATTAAGCCTTGTAGAATTTCCCAACCCTGAAAAAATGAAAGTAAAACTATTATAGTCAAGAATATTTTCTTTTGGTGGGGAAGGAGGAACTTTCTCCTTTTCTCATTCATTATTTCTGTATGCAGCATATATCTGCCTTTATATTCCAAACCATAAACAATTTCAGAATAATTCTCATTTCTATTGCCTGATTGCCATTTCAACAGAATGTCTCATCACTTGTCTTAGTTTAATGAAAGTATGTTTCTTCCTGTATCATATTTGTAATTGTTTTATTATTTGTATTCACATATCCAATTAATATTGAATATAACAAATATTGTCTAGGATACCAAAAGCTGGGGAAGGACATTTTGTTAATTCCAAGAAATTATGTAAAAAATGGGCTCATTTGAAAGTTGTTCATGGCTTCTGATTATTACAGAAAACTTTGTTCTTAAGTTGTAGTGTGTTTATGGAATAGTAACTTTGGATTCAATCTATTGTCATACTTTCAAATAGGGATACTGCCCACAGAGAAAGGCTAATTCAGATTTGTTTGAAACATATCTAAATACAGTATTTGGATGCTAGAGGAGTTGATTTTCTTACTTTTTTTTCTTCCGCAGCATCTGAAAGCTCAGATGATAGTGAACAAGATGATGACCAAAGTGCTCCAAATGTCTATAGCAATGGGAAGGATGATCCTCAAGATGAAGCTTTGACCCAAGACAATAATGAAGTTTGTCTGAAAGAGCAAATCAGCTTATCCATGCCAGAAGAGACAGTAACTCTTGGAGATGCTACGGCATCCAAGCCAGTATCAAAATCTCCAGAAAGACCCCATAAAGAATTGACAGAATTATCTGATGATACTGACTATGATGGTGACCATGCAAGTGCCAAGAAAAGAAAAGAGATAAAAAAGGAGGCGGCAACAGATAAAATAAAACGTGGTAAACGAAGGTACTGTGTACCTGAAGAATGCTTAAAAACTGGATCACCTAATAGTAAAGATGAAAAATCCAACGGCAAAGATATTCTTAGCTTGGAAAACAGCAGTAATAGTTCTTCAGATGAAGATGAAGTAAAAAATAAGTTAAAATTAACGCCTAATAAGAAGTATAATGGATTAGATGATAAAAGGAAATCTTTACGGACAAATGCTTTTTATCCTGGGTTCTCTGAAGTGTCAGAGAAGAGAATAAAGCTTCTAAGTAACGCTGATGAAAGGCTTCAGAATACCAGAGCAAAAGACCGGAAGGATGTGTGGTCAAGTATACAGGGACAATGGCCCAAAAAGACTCTCAAGGAACTTTTTTCAGATTCTGACACAGAAGCAGCAGCTTCTCCACCCCATGCTTCTCCTGAGGAGGCAGCACCAGAGGAGCATTTGCAAACCCTTGAGGAAGAGGATACGTCTTTGTCTAGTTCTAAAGTTGAAAGATCTTTGCCACTAAGCACAGACACAAAGCCTGTTGAAGAAAAGCCAACTGAAATGAATGATAAAAAAGTTGAATTCCCAAGTAGTGGCAGTAATTCAGTTCTAAACACACCACCCACTACACCTGAGTCACCCCCATCTGTAACAGTAGCAGATTCCAGCAGGCATCAGCCGGGCATATCTATTTCTGAAACTTTGGCACCAAGTCAAGAAGAAGTACGAAGCATCAAGAGTGAAACAGATAGTACAATTGAAGTGGACAGTATTGTAGGAGAACTCCAGGACCTTCAGTCTGAAGGAAATGTATCTCCTACAGGCTTTGATGCCAGTGTCAGCTCCAGCAGCAGTAATCAACCAGAACACACTGAGAAAGGTATAATAAATACAGCTTCGTTTAGTGTATGACTGGGGATTATGGAAGTTATAATCCAATACATACAAACAGTGCTGGATTCAGAAAGGCTAATCTATAGCCCACCATGCAATTTACAGTATTTGTCCAGATTTTTTGGGGGGAGGATGTTGAATGGAGAGTTTGCTAAAGAATGATGCAACTGGCTACAAAGGGAATTTTAACCATATGGTACTTTCTAAATCTACACATTCTTGCATTCTAGCCCCACCTTTCAAAACTAAAGTACAGGTAGTCCTCAACTTATGACCACAGTTGAGACTAGAATTTATATTGCTAAGCAAGGAGTCCACACCCAATTTTCAGCCTTTTTGGCCATTGTGGTTAAGTGAATCATTGCAATTCTTAAGTGAATCACACGACAGTTAAGCAAATCTATCCTCCCTCATTGACTTTGTTTGTTAGAAGCTGCCAGGGAAGGTCACAAATGACGATCACATGATCTTAGGACACTGACGCTGTTGTTGATCACATGTCCATGGGGTTGCTGGTCGTAAGTGCAAGGACAGTCACTAAGTCACTTTTGTCAATGCTGTTGTAACTTTGAATGGCTGCTAAATGAATGGTTATAAGTCAAAGACTACCTGTACTGCAAAGGCCCATTGAACACCGGTGGTAAATCTGTTGCCTTACTAAAACTAATTCTCCCACAAATAGCTTAGTTCAGCTCAAACATCTTTAGATCAAGTTTCAGGGTTTTGACAGCCTTTATTGATCTGAGGATAATTCTGTCTGAAGATCTTACTGACATCCTGTGATAGATATACTTTTTTTGCATTCATGGACTAAAAGAAAAAAAAACTTGAGTAGTAAAATATTGCATAATTATTATCGATTAAGATCATAATAGGGCAGAGTTCATGCGTACAGTATAAGAGGATTTGATAGCATTTAAGGACAATTGCCTTTATTATCTAATAAGTAATATAAGTAAAATAAATGAGAATGCCATAGGGATTTAGAAGGGAGCGGGGAAATAGCTAGAAAGATTTATGCTGCACAGAACTGATAGTATAACAAAACATAGTCTGTAATATCTATCACAACTGCACTACAGAGACTCCATCCTTTAGCGAATGGGGTTTTCCAACCTGCTCAGAGGAGAACATTAAAATGGCTCGGGGATAAGGTTCTTCTGAATTTTGAAAGAGATCTTGTCCAAGTAACTGGTAAATTTATAAACTAGTTGTTAATAAATGTATCATGGGGACAAGTGCATAATCCAATTCTATATCATGCCCTAAATTAGGTTAGTTTGCTGTAACTCCAAAGGCAAAAGAGCATCTCAAAAAAACAGGAATGGAATTTCACCTAATTATATTTTTCTCAAGAATAATCAAAAACACCTGCTATAATTAAAGTGGTCAGTTCACCTGAACTATAATTAAAGTGGTCAATCCACCTGAGCTATATAACTATTTCAAGGAAAAACGAAAGACAATCCAGTTTCTAAATGAAACATTTCTTGAGAATTTAGTTTTAACTTTCTCTAATATTACCATCCTGCTATAAAGCTCTAATTGAATCCCATACAATAGCTGTGCATAACTGAACAGCAATTGGATAAACTGCAACTCAGTTAAAATAGAAAGCTTGTATAGGTGAGGATGATCTCTGTGTTCTTTGGGATGCATAGTCCTGCTGGGCAGTCTTGGAAAGTCAGCCCTAAATATTTAAATTTTTTTGACTTGTTTGATGATGTGTTCTCCTGTTTGCCAATGTTGTGACTGTGATATTCAACTCTTAGGCTTAGAATAATTTATAGCACATAAACTTACAGGTCTTACAGTATTCAAAGACAAACTACCCCATAGCCAACATATAAAAGTGAACTGACATTGGGCCATCTTAGGATGGAAAACCATCTTTATGGTTTTCCATCCTATGACTGTAATGGGCAGATTATATTACAGTCATAAGAACTGCGTATAACAGTGTCTTCTATCGGCCTGATAAGATCAGCAAAAACTTCAAAGGATTCCTTGAAGGAATCCACTTCTCCTTTACCGTTGTTCATTGTTCAAATATTAAGATAACCTTTTGCGCTGTCAGAAGACACTGTTAGAAATAAAGTCTGTGACGTCACTCTGAAGCCTTGACTATATTCTGGCGCAAATGTAGTCACAAATTGGGCATCAGCCACCTTGATGGAATGGATTGGTAACACAGAATTCTTGGTAAGATGAGGAGAATGCAGATATTTGCTCACTTTCAAATTTTGATTGTTTAAATAATAGAACCCTCCAGTGCCTTGCATACATTTGACAGGCATCCTGGCCTTTGTCTTGTCTTGTTTACATTTTCTTTCTTCTTAGCTCCTGTGATGTCTTCTAATTTCTGTTGTTTGAATAGCTTTTGTGAAGTAGGTGCACCTGGGATTTTGCCATTTCTTCCTTCCTATAATAACTCCTTTCCTTTTAATGATACTATCCATGATACCATATAGATAACCTGAGAGATCTAAAAATAGGAAGAATTGCTCTGAAGTGGTTCTGCTCTTCTCTCTTAAAGTAGCTTTCAAATGGTGTAGTTTGGGGATAGTTGCTGTTTGAAAGAGGAAATGTTATAAGGCATCCCTTACAGCTCTGTTCTGTCAGATATGGAGCAGGGTACCATAAATACACTAAGAATCCCCAAATTTACAGTTCTTGTAACATTGTCAAATAATAGTTTGGTTCTCCTGAATGCCTACTACAGTCAGTAATAGGTCCAGTGAAGGATAATAAATTGAAATTTAATCCAGGAAAGGAGGCGAGGCTCATTGTGAGGGGTCACAGTTCTAAAAAGTTAGTAGATCTTCCTGGACTAAATGAAGTCATGTTGTCCCAGTTAGAAAAAAAAATAAACAGTTTGTGTGTGTCGATCTTTCTCTGGAGGAGGCAATGGCCAGGAGCAGCTTTATCCTGATATGTCAACTACAGATATTCCCAGAATAAAATGACATATACGTTCATATGCTGGTTACATTTGAGCCTGATATTGGTTTCTATGTGGGTCTGCCTTTATATCTAGTCCAGAATCTTCAGTTAAGAGAAGTTACGTGGGGTTCATAATCTCTTCCTATTTAGTATGAATAAGATTCTAACTATGATTTTTTGAAAATTGATTTCTTTTTCTTCCTTTTAACAGTTACTAAAGTTTCCTGATAGCTTAATGAAATTATCCGATTATTTTAAAATTTAAAATTTATACATTTTAAGATGTCTGTTTTTATGTTAAGCAGCAGCCATTTTGAAGTTAATTGCACTATTTCCAATTAGGTTGTAAAAGGTTATCACTGCAAAATATTAGATAGTGGCAAAATGATATAGATGATAAAAATAAAAATGTGTTTCTGATATATTTCATATAAAAATATCTTGTTTTTATGTTAATAAAGTTTGTACAGGCCAGAAAAGACTTAAAGATAACCAGGGTGGTGGTCCCTCGAAAAAGCAGAAAAGAAGTCATAAAACATCTGTGGTGAACAATAAAAAAAAGAACAAAAGTAGTAAGTATGGCAACATGATGGAATGTAAAATTTGGTCTTAAAACATATGAAGAACAGATCATGAGCTGAACCCAAAAGTAGCCTTCTGGAATCAGGAGAAAGAAAAGATTCATACCTTTGCTGGTTCCTTCTCTCTCCAGCCCTCTCTAATCTCCCCCAAAGCATTGAAGATCCTTTAAAAGTACTTCCCCTTCCTCTTTCAGCTTGCCAAAACATTCTAAATTGAACCCCGCTTAAAGATTGCTTCCACCCTTAGGAAACTGTGCAGTGCCCCCCCAAGTGAGTCATATTCTTACTTATCTCTGAAAAAAATGCAAGTTTTTAATTTGTCTATGAAAATATTCCATTATATATTTTATTGGAGGATAAGAAGATAATGCCTTTTGTGACTATATATAAGTATTCGAAGTACTAAAATGCTAATCAATCTAAGTCTATAAAATTCATTTTTTGTCTCTTCTTTCAGCAAACAGTAGTGATAGTGAAGAACTTTCTGCTGGAGAAAGTATTACCAAATCGCAGTCAGCAAAATCAGTTTCTACAGGGGTGAAATCTCAGCATACAAAAGCTCCAGCTAGAACACAGTCTCCGGGAAAATGTGGGAGAAATGGAGAAAAAGATTCCGATCTCAAAGAACAGAATAGTCGTTTGCCAAAACTTTACAAATGGAGTTTCCAACTATGTAAGTAAAGATTTCTTGTGGCTGAGCTTGTTCCTCCTGAATTCTGGAAGTGTACCAGGAGTTTTGAATTCAAATTTGCTGAATTCCCAAGAATGGACACAACCTTTCATTTCCATATGATGCAGTAAAATACGTCAATAACTATATGAAAAAGCATTATTATGCAAAGCTCTAAAAAAGTGTTAAGTAGTAAAACCTCAATTAAAGGGGGAGAGATTAAAGGAAATCCAATTTCACTAATTTGTACCTACACTGTTCGCTATACCTCTCCATAAATTTGTGTTCTTGAAAACCATTATTATTTCTATCACATCCATACATGGCTTCCTGTTACATTTGTTCTTTAAATGTCCCTTTTCTCTTTCTTTGGGGATCTCATTGACTTCATCAATTTTCTCAGTCTTTCCCATTCTCTCAACCCATTCATCCTTCATTCAAATATTTATTTTGCAATTCAGTAACTGTTCTTTCTGTTTGACCCAGGCATTTCAGTGTTTGTCTTTTGTTCTGATAACTTATTTTTGTATTAAATCCACAGTTAATCATCACCCATTCATTCTAAATTCTACCATTTCTTGTTTTATTGAATACTTTTAAGTACTGTTTCAACTGTATTCATTTCTCCTGATGTAATAACTCTTCTTACATATAATATACACAGCCATTTTGCTTCTTTTGACAAATATTCCATTTTTGACAACAGTCCACATACTTTTTACTATCTTTCTACTACCATTTGCATGTCTTACAATTTTAGGAGAAAATTTTCTCATCCTTTGTAACTATTTTACCAGGGTCAACAGATCCATCTACTTGCTCTTATTTTTACCATTTATGTGTAAAGTGATCATTCACTCCAATTTCCCTATAAGACATAGCTAACTTGGTTTTCAGTGCAGATAGACCTTGACTTACAATTCTGAGCCTAAAATTATGTTCATAAGTCATTACAGTAATAGGTTGAGGAACCCAAGTGACTGGAGGCAATTTCATTAAGTAAACCCCATTCATTTGAGCGGACGTTTTGCCAGAAACTGGCAAAAATAATCATGAATCACAGTTACATGACTATGAAAATGCTGTGATCAGTTATAAAGCTGACTCTCCTGATGTGGTCACAGGACGAGGAAGTGGCATGACCATTTACAATGGCCAGCAATTCTTTCCCACCCATAAAACACCATCATAGCTTTGGATGGTTGTAAAACGACTAGTGATTAAGCAAAGAGTATTGTATATTAATGGGCAAATCCATTCTCATTGCATCATACAGTCTTTTTAACTTTCATACAAACCATATAATTCTCACCTAACATTCCGATTCCCAAACCTAATCCTAATCCAAGGCATTCATTAAACATTTATCCGTAAGTAATTAAACAACCGAAAGGACTTTACATATTTTTATCTTATTCTCCACTCCATATCAAATGTGTTACTAAATATTCCATTTATTATTACACTGGCTTTATTTCCATCATGTTTATTGATTCAGCAAGGAGTCTTCAATTACATATTTATGGGGAAAGGTTTATTATATCCTTTCCTATTCTTTTCTTCCGAGACTTGTTTTTGCTCACAAGCAATTCAGTCATAAGATGGGTAATTGTTAATTAATTGACATATAAATGCCATAATTACTCTAATGCATAAGTAACTAGTTCTGAGGAATTGAACAGTTATGAAAATTGGTCTCCACTGACTAATAGAATATTGTAAATATGAGCAAGAGTTATCTATTTTGTCAAGAATTGCTTTCTCCAAAAGGGTCAGGGAACTGGAATAGATTGGACTCCATTTTTGAGAGATGCTGAATGTAATGCTGTATATATGCATTGCTTTCACTAAATAAAAATGAATTGAGATTTTGATTTCAGCTAATAAAAGTTGCTTTATTTGCCAGCTGACTTAGAAAATATGACCAGTGCAGAACGCATAGCAATCCTTCAAGAAAAACTTCAAGAAATCAGGAAGCACTACATGTCTTTAAAATCTGAAGTGGCTTCAATTGATAGAAGAAGAAAGCGTTTGAAGAAAAAAGAGCGGGAAAGTAAGTGTTAAGGCCTAAAAATATGCATTTCTTTTTACTAGAACTAAACAGAGTTTCTAAACTTAAAATTTCACCCTTGTCTTTTAAAATATTAGGTCTTATTCTGCCACTGTTGGGGTTATATTTAATGACTTTGAATTTAAATTTGTTTGAAAGAAAATGTTTTTCTCAGAAAAGTTTTCATAATAATTTTTGTTGTTCCGTATATGGGTTTTTAGATCTATAGAATTGCATGATAGCATTTTAAAGTCTCTAGAACATAGGTGTCAAAAAGAAGGCCCATGGCATCCTTGGATCCAGCCTGTGGGGCCTCCCTGGAGGTGAGCAGGGCACTTCCCTGGGTTGATGCAGCACAGGTTGTGGGGGTGTGTGTGCTCGCAGTAGGGTTGCAGGGTGTGTGTCTGTGGTGCCTGTGGGGGTGGCCCATAGCAGCTGTTCCGGCAGTGATACTCAGTGAAATTGAGTTTTACACCTAGGCTTTAGAATAAGAATCAACACCTCTCTTTTATCTCACTTATTATTTTCAAGCTTAAAGTCTGCAAATACAGTATCTTAAAAGGATTTTTAAAAATGCTTCTAAGGAGAGACACAGTAAAAGAAAGGTCCACAACGAAACAAAAGTTCATAAATGGTAGACTTAAGTTTTAACCTAGTTAGTATTGGTGGGGAGGGTGGAAGCAAGTGACTTTGGAAGAAGGAGTTATTTAATTACAATTATTTAGTCGTCATTCATGTTGGAGGGGTAAGTGGGAAAAACTAGCCAATTTTTTGCCTCATGCATAGATTTTTTTAAAATAGTGCTACTATAGGCAGGGTTCAAACTAATATTTTATTTATCTAAATACCAGGAACTAATTTTCAGCTACTTATAATATCCACAGAGTGTCACATTCTAGTATTTATCTTTATGTTTCCGATAATTACTTCTGGCATATCTGAGAAAAAGTTACACGTTCCATAGTAATAACACAGGCCACCATAATTCGTTGATCTAAGCATCATTTGTTTAGACAGAGCCAATTTTGTACTGTGTATCCGATTTCTATATTTTTTTAATATGACATGGCCTTAACATATATATTGACTGATAATGGTGAACATATGCACTTGGAAGAATAGTCAATTCTGAAAGCAAGTGAGACCATATACAGGCATTGGCATATTTTGTATGTATTTAGTCATTATTTGAACAAAGAATCTGCCTGATGCTATAGTTTTTAGTTCAGAAAAAGTACCATATTTTTCGCTCCATAAGACACACTCCTCTCCCCAAAAAAGTGGGAGGGAAAGTGTGTGCATCTTATGGAGCGAATACTGCAAACAGATCGGTCCGCAGGGTGCCAGGAAGGCTCCAATCTGGCCTCCAGGCCCATCTTTGAGCCTTGGAGCGCCCCACGGAGTGATTTCTGTGCACCCGCATTCCGAATGAAAGGCCTCTGGGTGACGTGCGTCTTATGGAGCGAAAAATATGGTATTCTGATATTTGCTTTTCATAGAAGTTAAGCCATGTCTAATTTACTGCTTATAAGTTGGAGGTGCACTTCTAAATTATCTGGAATTCTTCAAAAATATAAAGTAAGCAACTTGGTCAACCAATATGTTTTTTTCTTAATTTAAAATAAAAAATGTAACACTACAAGATTTTAGTGAATTTTCGTAGATGCACGATAAGATATAGGGCTAATTAGCCTTATTAAGGGTGCAGCTTTCCATTTTCTTAACTTATTTCAGAATGTCTATAATTGCGCATGGTTAGTCCTCGACTTACAACAAACAGTTCATTTAGTTACATTGGAACTGAAAAAATGACTTATGACCATTTTTCACACACCTTTGTAGCACCCCATGATTATGTGATCAAAATTCAGATGCTTGGCAACTGACTCATACTTATTTATCACCGTTGCTGTGTCCCAAGGTCATGCGATTCACCTTTTGGAACCTTTTGACAAGCAAAACCAGTGGGGAAGCCAGATTCACTTAACAGCCATGTTACTAACATCAACTGCGGTGATTCACTTAACAACTGTGGCAAAAAAGCCATAAAATGGGGCAAAACTCACTTAACAAATGTCTCGCTTAACAGAAAGTTTGACCTCAATTGTGGTTGTAAGTCGAGGACTACCTGTGTCCTTAAAATTACTTTGTAGACTACAAGTGTTGAACAACCAGACCTTTCTAAAATGCACATGTGTATACGGCCCATACTCTATTTCAGTTTCAGTAGCAAACATTCAGATGGAGTAATTCATTTGTTTACTCCTGTTGTTGCAGGTGCTGCTACCACATCCTCCTCTTCTTCCTCGCCTTCCTCCAGTACCATTACAGCAGCAGTTATGTTAAGTTTAGCAGACCCACCCGTGTCCAGTTCATCACAGAATGGAATGTCAGTCGAGTGCAGGTGACAGCAAGACTTGCCGAAGCACTTTGCACTTAATGGCTGCTGAGAGCCACTTTTTATACTGCACAGTGGCACAAAATTCAGACAAGCACTATTTTGTATTTAAAAAAAATCTTGACAAGCTAACTTTGCACTTAAGTGCACTTTTATGAAGAAAAAGTACAACAGACTGCTTTTCC
Source organism: Pareas carinatus (assembly GCA_032468095.1). Taxonomy (NCBI): domain Eukaryota; kingdom Metazoa; phylum Chordata; class Lepidosauria; order Squamata; family Pareidae; genus Pareas; species Pareas carinatus. The sequence continues at coordinate 76,123 of JANHFO010000373.1, forward strand.
TCAAGCAATAATTGTTTCCAACTTGTCTGGGAATTGTATGTTGAATGAATTGAAGGCCTTCCACTGTGGCAAATGGAAGTTGTTCACTGCCAGTAGAATCAATGTGGTAAGCGTGCAGTTGTCGGGTAGGCCAAATTAAAATATTAAAGTGGCTTACTGTTCACATATTCCCTGGTATTTTGTTAAAGCTGGAACATTTGATATTTTTCCATTCTTTAGGGAAAATGAACCTATTTTCATTTTTACAAGATAATTGTTTTTTAACTGTTGCCTTAATGGTGACTAACTGTACAAGTCAAGCACAGGTAATTCAGTTCCAAACCTGCCGTTAACGGGATGTTTCTCATCAGATTGACAACCAAATATAAGGATTCTGCTTAAAAGGCTGACTAATGTTTACAGGTTTGAATTAGGCAAAATAGGTTATCGTGGGTTTTTGATAGCCCATGAATTGGAATGAAACTACTGTACTTTGCCATTTTTCTATGAATCAGTATTTTTTTTAATTTTGATAAAAATACATTGTGAAAAAGGAAGAAAACGGCTAACAAACTGTATTAAATCTTAATGTACAAAGATTGTATTTAGCCAGTTTAAAGTGTATATTTATTCATAATGAATTATAACACTTATATTTTTGTGTTTTCTTGTAAAAGTTTCTTTTCAGTTAAAGCAACAAATATTTCATTAGTAATGCTTATTTTATTATGAGCTGCAATTGAGAGGTCTTCAAGAAGGAGTAAAGGGTGTTAATATTAAGTCACTGTTGAGAAGAACATTGCCACAAATGGATAGTTGTTTATAATATAAATAGCTAACTGAGTGGTTGAAATGATTTTTTTTTAATTGCCTTGTATAAAATCCAAAATCAACTCAGCTGTTTTCACTTCTATTGACTTTATGTTGTATGGAACCCATGCCCTCTCGTTTGGCACTTGTATTTAATTACACAACTTTGTAAGACATTTGTATATTGCGGGAGTGTTCATTCGAGCTATTTAATACCTGGCACTGTTAATACACAGTACTTTACTGTACAGATTGTTTTACTGTTTTAATTGTAGTTCTGTGTACTTCTTTTGGCTGGGCTTATGGGGGCTGGCATGTTTTTTTTTCTTTTTCTGGCAATACAACATGTAAGAATTTCAAACATTCTGTTTGTAGATGCTAGAGTGTCTGAATCTTTACATTTGACTTTTCTAAGAAAAGCATTTTCAGTCTTAGTAGTGTGTGCTTAAAGGTAACTGATTTTATTGAAAATGGTTTCAAACACTTCAGATATGTACAGAACTGTAAAAATTGTTGACAAACATTGAAGGAAAGGCATATAAAGAAAAGCTATAAAATATATATTAGGTTCTGCAGACAATGGAATTATGTAACATATTGTACAAATGTAAGCAAAGGCCTCTGAAATAAAATGCCATAGTTTGTGAATACTGGATTCTGTTTCTAACAGTTTAATTAAGACATTTCAGCATATTCAGCAGTTTTGGCTGTAAATCCAGTGTTGTTCGTTTTTTGGTCATAATAACATTCATTATTGGGGCAACATAAATGTTCCATTTGACCAAATTTGAAATTCAGTTAGGTTTCAGGCTTAAATGATCTTTCCTACCTCCATAAATTATTAGGAGTTCTAATATCAAAAGTGCCCAAAGGGGAATTTGTAAACATTGATCAGTGAACAAGATAACGAGCCCCAAATCCTTAGTAGGCTATAAACATTTCAAAGCCCTCATAACTGCAGAGATTTCTGTCATCTTGACTTGAGTAAATATTCTCTCCCATTCTTTTTAAGAGGGAGTTGTGGCTATATGAAAAGAAAAAGGAACCAACAATCCATAATTAATCTCCTAATCTAGAAATTAGTATCCCTAAAACTGCTGCAAATTTCACAGACATTGTACTGGTTCTCATAACATACAAAACAAGAAAAAAGAGCAGACTGTTGTGTTTTGTTAGCTCTTTTGTCCAAAGAAAGGCTTGGGATTCTTGTAGAACCAATGCCCCAAATAAGATGCAATATATTTGTATTTTTTTTCTTTAGCTTTTCTTCGGAGGAACAAGCAGAGGATATAATTTGGATAATATGCTAGGCAACCCATAGATAAAGCTACCTATAATTTATTATAAATGTTGCCTACTTGCAGATGAAGTAAAGTTATTTTAAGCAGTGTGCACCAGGACATTGCTTGTTCATCAGTAAACCATAATGAGGCTCTCTCACTGAGTCTTTTCCAATTTGGAAGAAAACTGTTACTTTTTCAAACTTGAGCTGTGATTGCAGTTTACCGATTAGGCTGTATTAAAAGCAAAACTAAATTTAATTTTGGTGCATTCACAAATAATTCAGCAGCTACCTGGTTCTTCTGCGTTTGGAATATATTCTCCTTGAAAAGGGAATTTGCTACTAAGTGCTGTTATGACCAGCCCTTGGAAAGCTGTGTTAGCTTCTTAAAATATTGTTTCCAATAAAAAACAGGGAAATAAGCAGAATTGATTTCTACATAACATATTTTATAGATTTAACAATAAAGATAATGTAGAAAGCAGCAATCTCTCATAAAATATTAAACCAGTTGTGGCTCTAAGTGGGGTTTTAGTCTTTGGGATTCACATTAACAAATTAAATAGAAATCAAATTTTGCTAAACTGGTTGTTGAGCTTTCTGGTTGCAAATGCCAAAAAAAAGGAACATTGGAAATCTAAAAAACATCACTTGTTTGATGCAAACTATTTATTGTGAAAAGTTTAACAGTTGCCATATAACCACCACATTATACTCCATTTATAAGCTTGCAATACTTTCCATGTACAAGAATTAAATTTAAGTGGTATATTTAAAAAACACTGGTTGCAATTTAATCTTTTTACCTCACCAGAGAAGCCAGCATATCCCAGCAGCACTGAAGTTGTATTTCAGTAAGGCTTGTGCATAACTACTTATTGATGCCCAGACAGGATCTTACAATGCCTTCTTTTGAAACAGACCAAACTATATTCCCAAGTGTTGTATTCCAGATAGCCCCTTGCATTCCAAATCTTGGAGCTTGGATCTATAGTTAGTATTACATAACTTTACTGCATTTCCTACATTAGATGATGCAAAACATACTTAAAAACGTAGAAATGAAAGCATATTTGTTACTATTGCTCTTACAATAAACACTGCGACAATTCTAGTTTGAAAATTATAACTGTTTTTAAGTCCTGTGCAACCAGGGGTATTAACACTTGGATCTGTTTATAACCAATCAAAATTTAAGCTATTTGCATTATTGCAACAAGTACTTTGATTGCCTGAAACATAGCAATATATCCGATTAAATATCTTTTAAACTTGCAATGTAGGCAAGCACCATCTAAAACAGGATTGTTATGGGGGTTGGATGCTTTGAACTGTACAATGTTTATAAGCTTTTAAAAATTGCTGTTCAAGTAGATATTAATATTTACAAAAACTCTGGAATGAATTAGAATACTCAATAAAAAAATAAATGGTTGGGCTTAAAAGAATATAAAGCATTATTTAAATATGAAATTAATTCAGATTATCATATTTTGTGTTTACTGGTCCCTGAAAGACTATTTAAAGACCTGATTGTCAACTTTATCATGCTGTTAGTGTAAAATGGATAATGGGACAATATACAATATGGATGCACCCAATTATCTTTTCCTTTTAGTTTAAAATCCATAAGTTTATTAAGATAGTGTTATAAAGAATTAGAATTTATTGGCCAAGTGTGTCTGGGCACAAAAGGAATTTGTCTTCAGTGTGCATGCTCTACAATTACATACAGGCTATAATTGACAAACTGACTACAATCATAAGATACATTCATAATCAAAGTACATTCATCATGTCACGTACATATTAGCTGCAATGACCAATTATAAAGTTTATTTTAATAAATATAATTTTTTATTTTTATTTATAAAATTTTATTTATAAATTTCTTTATAAACTAATAACGCTCCCTAAGTTTGAAAAATATTGATGTCTTTTTGAACTACGGTATATATGAAAAAAAAAGAAACAACCAGGATTTGGTGGCACTTAATCAGTGTAAAAAAATGGAATATATCACCATATGAATAAGGGATTCACAAAGCTTGGTATGCATTAAAAGATTTCTATCTTCGAAGGACAGTTTAATTGCAGGACTATAGTCCTGCATCAATACTGTACATCAGAGGTCTCCAACCTTGGTCCCTTTAAGACTTGTGGACTTCAACTCCCAGAATTCCTCAGCCAGCAGGGCTGGCTGAGGAATTCTGGGAATTGAAGTCCACAAGCCTTAAAGGGACCAAGGTTGGAGATCTCTGCTGTACATGAACCGGTTCTCTATTGGTATAGCCAGTTAAGTATTTCGGAGGGAGGGATGGCGACTCAAGTTTTTTATGGCGCATGTAACGCACTGCACTGAGTACATGTACCGTACCTCTCTCGTTTCCTGCCTTTTGTTCCTTCGCTACCATTCGGCATTTCCGAATAGTCACTACACCCAGCAGAGAGCTCGCAAGTTCTTTCAATCGAGTCTATTAGCTCGCTATGACGTACAACGCCGGCGACGGGAAGACAAACTATTAACGCTTCAGCCTTGAGGCTGAAGTGCTAATGAAACGCTTGCATGCTACCTAGAACAGATAATTATAGAGTGCTCTTACCCCTTTTTTTGAGCTCAGACTTCCGGGACAGAAGTCTATAATTTCCGTCTCTACAAGGGGAAGTGAAAACCGTTCGCTGAAATATATGGAAAAATCAAAGCCTTAGCACAGTGATGGCAGACGTTTGCATTTATACAGAAACAAAATATGATACTTCACACTAATTTACACTGTTTTAAACTTTTTTAAAAAAATAAATGCGCTGATTCCAATAGCGGGATTTATTTTATATGGTAAAAAAAAATCTGTAATTAGAAAGAGACAGTTATCTAAAAGCAAACCAAGGTTTCCCAATTTTAAGATATGTAGACTTAAACTTCCAGATTTCCCCTAAAAACAGGATGGCTGAAGAATTCTGGAAGATAAAATCCATACATCTTAAATTTACCAAGCTTGAGAAACACTGCAATAAAATAATTCACTCTTAATGTTATTTTCTAGAGATGGGCTGGAGTTCAGTTCAATCTCCTTGCTACAAAGCAGCAGTCATCCTGAACAACATTGAGCTGAGCATATACTGTGTTCCCCAGGTAGCTCAATCCAACTGTTCAGCACATCCAAGCTGGATGGTCCAGGAGTCTTGTAAATGAGCAGTAAATCGGAGAGTGGGCAACGTTTTTCAGAAATAGTTGCCATTGCCGCTTCCTAGGGCTGAGAGGAAGTGACCGACCCAATAATGCGAGCAAGGCAGGACTCCAACTCATGCCCTCCCGGATTAGTCTGATGCCTACACCAAGCTGGCTCTCATATAATAGTTAAGGAACCCCAATTATAACTACATTGGATAGCATTCCCCTGCTGAGGATCATCTACTCCTGCAATGCATCCGTATCCATGGCTGCCAGCCTGTTATGGCTTATTCAATAAACCTTGGGCAAATATGGATCATTTAACATGATTAAGCCCTTCAGCTTATTACTGATTGCTTAAACGTTTAAAATTTTATTTGGAGATTGCCTGACTCCCAAACGTTCCGAGTAGATAAACAAGTAAAAACCCAACTTATTAAAACCCACAAGACTAGAAAAGTAAAATATAAAAAGGCAAAGCAAAACCAAATACTGTTTAAAAAATGGGGAGGCTCCATGATCACAGCCGGGCAAAATAACCAGATTTTCAAACAGCTTCCGAACGATGGGAGGGAGCTACACCGATATTTGGAAGGTCTTAATAGTTCTTCTTAGTTTCAATCAGAACACGTAAAACCCCACCGAAATGCTCTTTCCAGTCAGTCGGCAACAATGCTATAGTGCCAGTATAGCCTAGGAAAAATCCGGACGACAGACATCAAAGAGAATGCACCTTATCCGTGCATCCTCCGCTAAATTTGAAAGGCTCTGAAGTCGCCTCTACTTTGCTACTTTAGATCTATGCTTGAAGCCGAAAGCGGAAGTGGTTGCACAAACAGCAGCGACCCAGCGAAGATGAAGCGCGCCCGGGTGGTCGAGGTTTCTCCAGCCGCAGGGTGAGTGAGGGCTGCAGTTGTGGGGACGTGCGTTGTTTTCCCGTCTTCTCTGGAGGGCTTCTGGCGGGTTGTTTTGTTCCTTTGGCCCCGGATCCAGATCGCTTCGCCTACGATCATGCCGCGATGGCCCCTCCAAGAAGTGAGAGTTGCGGAGCCCCAGCTGCGCCTGGGGTACCACGTGTCTCCCTCTCAAAGCCGGCTTCCCCAGTTTTCAATCTGCTCATCTGCTAAAAAAAACCCACTGGTGACTTAAAAATTGATTTGAGGCAATTAAATTCGGGGCCAGTTTGATGCAATGGTTAAGGCACTAGGCTAAATGCCGGGAATTCCAGTTCTGCCTTTGGCACAAAGTTCCCTGGATGATCTTGGGGACAGATATTCTTTTTACCCCTGGGAAGGATGCAATGGCAAACCACTTCTGAAATCTTGTCAAGAAAACTGCAATGACTAATACCGGCAGTCGCCAATAATCAACACTCACTCAAAGATACACAGACGGGCACAGAAATAGGGCATAACATGCTAGTAATAAATGATATGGGTGAATATTATGTTTACAGTAATAAACACGGCATTCTTAAGCAGCAGTGCCCTAGAAACTGGCAAATTTATTGTAAATAAATAAATTTATTTCTTAATACAAATGTCTCTTTATACAGGATTCCCCAGTTGATAACCACATTTTATAAGCATTTCAAAAATGTTAGTGAAAATGATCAACGGTTAACGTTTTTGGATGCAGTTGTGTCCTGTGGTGAATTGTGACCAACTTGATCTTTTTTAAATAGGAAACCGTGTGGCAGGAATGCTGTTGCTAAATCAAGTGAAGATTATGTTGTGGGGCAAGTGGCCGGCAGCCTCTTTCAAAACAAATCTGCAGCATGTGATTCAGATGTCCTCCTGCGACTTTTCAGTGCCCCTGGGGCTGAAAAACAGCCAATGTATGTTGCTGTGGCAAGAGTAAGTTAACTAATTTATGTTCTAAAATGGGTGTGACAATGGCATCATGAAAATGCTGTGATTTGTGAACCAATTTCAAATGTATCCGAACAGAAGAACATATCCATAATCACAATTGATTTCCAGTCTACATAAGGTCCTGTTGTATCAGGGCTCCAGTTTTATGTAATCCAACATAGTTTGTCACATCGTAGCCATCTAGATACAGTAATTAAGCTCACCAATATGGACAAGAAGGGGGTAGACCTCCGCTCTTATATCACCAACTGCTGTAAAAGCTGATATTCAAAGACTTCTAATTTGAAAGGTAGCAAGCAACCAATCAAAATTAGTGACTGCTAATAGCCAAACCCTTCATTAAATTTTCCATTCCTTTTAAAAATTAGCTGTAATGACACCTGTTGATAGTAAATTTTAGTTTGTGTATTGTATAAAGAACTTCTCATTGTCTGTATTTTCCATGCCATGCAAGATTTTAAATTATTTGTTTATTAATTTTATATGCGGCCTCTTTCACTATCCAAGCGATTCTGGGCAGCTTACAGTACAGTAAAAGCAAAGGTGTAAAACATTAAAAATAATAAAGCCATTAGAATTAATATTTCTAATTGTACTGTATGGGGATGGAACCTTCTCTCTTAGTCCAGCAACCACTTAGAAGTGTAAATACCTCTATTGGGTGCTTTATATCATTTATATACTTCCATCCTGTATTCCTTTACCTGCCTTCTAGCTTTACAATGTTCTTCTTTAGGTGTAGCGCCTAGTTATTTTTGAAGTGCTTCCAGGAATGGTCTCATCTTTGAGAAGTCATATAAGGTCATTATTATATTAGCTGTTCATTTTCCTTAATAATTCCAAGAATAACATTTATTTTTTTTAGAGCACTATAGCTGCCCTAGTTGGGAGTATCTATACGACTGTGACTCATCTTGAAAATTAAACAGAGTTGGACCTTGTTAATTTTGGGGTGGAAGATCACATGACTATAGGCTGTAAGCTACATTGTGAAGTTGAAAAAAAATCACAGAAGAAAATAATAGCAACTTCCTCCCATATTGTTGCTAAGAAAACTATATAAGTATGTTCATGAGGCCTCAGGATTCAACCTTGTTTTGAAGGAGACTTTATCTTAGAATAGCTTCACACTGAGTTAACATTTTTGACTTGTTCACCCTGATCCCTAAATCCCTTTCCTAATTCATTGTCATCTGAGATGCCAGGGAAGTATAATGGTGTTTGGATTTTGTGTGTTAATATGCATCACTTTGCCCATGTTGTTTCCCATTTTGATGCCTATTTGTCCACACTGGAGAAATCAGTGCTGTTCAGATTATTTTTTCTTTCTCATTTTACCAATCATAAATATTTTTATCAGCAAATTTGTTTGTTTCAGTATTCACTCCCTAAGTCCAAATTGTGTATAAACAAATTCTAAAAATTACTTGATACAGTTCCAATCCCTTTTATAATATAGGGCAGGAATTCTATAATTGCAGTTGGAAACATGTTAGAATATAAAATATAGGGATTTCAACTGGTTCTTAATTCATGTGTAATTAAGAACCAGTAAGTCTTTTTCATTAATTCTAAATCTTGTTTAATACTTTTAAACCATAAAATTACATTCTTGGAGCTCTTCTTCGTAGTTTAATTCCAAGATGGTGATTTATGATTGAAATTAATAATGGTTTCAAAGGTAATGTAATTAAATTCTTATCACAAATTCTATAAATAGAAATGAGTGCAGATTGTAATATCTCTGTTTAAATGATTGGGCTGCCTTCTTTCTTCATTTAGTAGTTTTAGTAATGAGACAAAAAAGAAGCCTAAACTAGGCTTTTTGCCTATTGGGTTTCTGACTAAACTGAAATTAACTAAAAGTGGTCGGTTCCAGGCGCTCCACATTTTCTTAGGCTCTATCACATAAAGGAACGTTTACCTAGGCCACTGATATCCCATATTCATTTTTCTAAAAAAAATACGTGGATGTAGTAAAAAGAGACATGGAAAAGAAGGACTACGGATACAGTCCTCTTGTTTTTATGACTTGAATTGCTTTCCATATGTGTTTATCCCTGTCCCCATGAGTGGCTTTTGGACTCAGGTGATCATTGGACTTTAGGAAAAGATGGCCCCAGATTCCATTTTACTTCCATCTGATGGAAGATCTTGGCTACTGTTCTTAAGTGCAACAGGTAACATGAGTGATTGTCCAGTTTCCATTTATAAGGTATGTAGTCTGGAATGCTGTGAGGCATTAGTAACTATTAATTTGCCAAATTTAGCAAAACTATATATGGATGCTCTCACCTTCCTAGGATTATGTAACTCTAATTTTTCATGATTGACTGTGTTAATTTTAAAAGGAAAGTAAAAAACGCAACAATAAAGAAGAGGAAATTGTCACAGAAATTCAAGATTCATCAACTAAAAGACAGCCTTTTAAAAAAATGAAGAAATCTAAGAAAGGTACCTCTCTAGCGGACGAAACAGTAGCAGACAGGTAAATAAAAAGACCGTTCAGAGCATCTGTATGTATTATGCTTAATTCATGCGTTGGTTATTTACTGCCTGAGCCTTAAGGTAAGGGTAGATTAGCATTTAAAAAAGTAGTGTGAAAGTTACCTCTTAAAAGATCTTGTTGCTGTTAAAATAAATACAGGTAGTCCTCAATGTATGACCACAATTGGCCCCCAAATTTCTGTTGCTAAATGAGACATTTGTTAAGTGAGATTTGCCCCATTTTACCATCTTCCTTGCCATAGCTGTTAAGTGAATCACTGCAGGGGTTAAGTTAGTAACACAGGCGTTAAGTGAATCTGGCTTCTCCATTGACTTGTCAGAAGGTTGCAATGACTCCGCGTCATTGCAACTTTCATAAATTTGAGTCGGTTGTCAAGCGTCTGAATTTTGATCATGTAACCATGGGGGTGGTAAAGTGGTAGTAAATGTGAAAAACAGTCATAAGTCACTTTTTCCAGTACTGTTGTAACTTTGAACGGTCACTAAATCAACTATCGTAAGTTGATTTAGTATACATGTATACTGTGTTCTAGTTGAAAATGACTGTCAGCTTTACCAGATAACCAGACTAATTTGACTTCATTGTACAGCTACATGGACAGAATCCTGCAAATCTGAAAATACAATCATCTCACCGTCTCATTTTCACATTGCTATCTTATGGAGAGTCCTTCCTGAGTCTCTTGCTTCATCCACTATGCAGCTGTGGGCTATGTTCCCTCTTATATGACCATTCCCTAGGCAGTATCTCTTCATCCTGTCTCCCAAGGTCATTCCTACATACCATCACAATGATAAAGTTTCATGAGAATTTGTGACATGAACTGTCTTAAGATACAGTACTGTGTAAAAATAAATCTCATTTTGATCCGAAGGACTTTCTTACCAGTGAAGTATGTGTCGTGCTAAAATTGTAGCTATAGTCTTTCTGTGTTTCTTTTTTCCTCAAAGCTTTTTGGTTGCATGTAGTTAAATGATAGTAATTGCTTACTTTTAATGTAGGTAATTTACAATCTCTCTAGAACTGATATTTTTGAGTGAAAAGTTTTAAAATACTGATTTTTTTGGTGATCATGTGAACACATACAATTACTTACCTACACTCAAATAAACAACTTGGTTATACGTTTTTCATCAAGGGAATGTGCTTTGGCTCATGTGAGTGAAACAGGAGAAGAAGAAGTAATACAAGTGAAAAAAAGGGCTACCGAACATTTTCCAACTTCAGAGGAAGCTGTTCAAATTAAAAAAAAGAAAATCCAAGTTAACCTGGCTCAGGAGAAGTTAAAGAACAAGAGAACTCTTTTTGTGGGGAATTTACCTATTTCCTATACAGCACAAGTAAGTAACTTTGATAGCAGACTATTTGTACTTTCTTTAAAGCAACATATTAAGCATTTTTTTAAAAAAATACATTGATACAGTATGTATCCATCACTGTTCTGCTCTAATATAAGCAACTTTAAGTAAAATACAGAAAAGAAGTAAAATGTGGTATATTCAAAAAATTTAAAACATACATAAAAAAAAGGAAATAGAACTGATTTCGTTTACACCAAGTATGTGCAATTATGGCCCCTTTACAAACAGTGGACTTCAACTCCCAGAATACCTCAGCCAGCACGACTGGCTCAGGAATTGTGGGAGTTGAAGTCCACAGGATGTAAAGGGGTCACAGTTGCCCACCCCTGGTTTACACCATCACAATCATTCATGATAACAGCTAATCCTCGGCTTATGCAACTGGGGCCACAATTTCCACAATTGGGGCCAGAATTTCTGTTGCTAAGAAAGGTAGTTAAGCAAGTTGTGTCCAATTTCACAACCTTTTTTTTTTTTGCCATGGTAAGCGAATCATTGCAGTTATTAAGGGAATAATACTGTCAGTAAACAAATCTGTCTTCACGCATTGAAAGGGAAAGTTGCAGATGGTGATTCCCTTGATCCTGAAATGCTTGTCATGAATGTATATGCTGGTGGCTAAGCCTTCGAATTTCAGTCACATGGCCATGGGGATGCGTGACGGTCATGAGTGGGAGGGCAGGTTGTAAGTCACTTTTTCCAGTGTCATCATAACTTTGAACAGTAGCTAAACAAATGATCATAAATCAAGGACTGCCTTTGCTCTGAATACTTCATTCATTCATCACATTTCCAATTGCCTGCTGCCACAGGGCGAAATTGTTCAGTATGATTCCATCTCACCCACCGCTTTATCTCTGCAACAAGTGGCTTGGGATCATGTGATTTTACGAATGTTTGGAGTGTTGAATTTGGGTCTCTGTTTCTAAACCAATCCTCTGATCATAAGGGCCGTAGAAGTGGCTTGCATGCATTGACCTGCACCGAAGAAAGCAAAGAACTTGCCATTTGCTTTCCACAAAGTGAACAGTTTTCTGTAGTCCGAGTCTGTTAATCTATAACCATTGTGTTGTGCTGGCCTACTGTAAAGCACACTTTCTTTTGAGTAAATGTACATAGGGAAAGAGGGTAAAAGGTTTTTTATGAAGAGTTGTTTTATGTTACTCTTTCAAACAGAAACTCCCAGTTACTTTTGGATAATGCTTTTGGTTTGATTTAATCTTTAATAATTCTGTTAGGAAAAAAAATCAATGACTTTCTTTTTATTTTATCCTTTAATCCTTGGTCAAAGATATATTATTGAAGGTTCCTGGGGTTCTGTTCATTGTATATAGATTAAGTGTTTGCTGCTGTTTCTCTTATCACTGGTATATGCCTTGACTTAATGAAATTATACCTCTTTTGAGTTTAGATGCTGAAGGCATTTTTCAAAGAATATGGACAAATTGAATCAATTCGCTTCCGTTCTTTGGTATGTTATTTGCTTCATTTTGTGATTCTTTACTAGTAAATAATCTCATTTTCTGGCTTGCATATATGGATAGTCCTTGACTTATGACTGTATTTGGGACCAGAAATCCAGTCATAAGCCGAGGCAACCATGCGACTATAATTTTTCTTTTTTGTAGCAGTCATTGAGCAAACGTCACAGTTGTTAAGTGAATGCTGTGGTTGTTATGTGAATGTCCTGGTTGTTAGGCAAACCCATTCATCTAAATGAATATTTTTTGTTGAAAACCAAATATTAATGAATATCTAAGAAGGATAGCTGGAGTTTCTTTCTCTGTAAGGGCATCACTGCTGAGGAATAGTCTCTCATTGAAAATCAAACTTGCTCTCACCCTACTGGCCTTTAAGAAGCTATTAAAATACAAATTAATGTGGAGAAAATTGTTATGAATTTGTTGACTTAATTTATGGTGCCATGTCCATTATTTCATTCTTCTTTATTCACAGGCGTTTCTCTTAATATGTTACATAAATTTTAAATTATCCTTTCACTGATTTTGTTATAAGCTTCTGAGTCTATTGATTATGGTTGGGTGTAAAACCAGAAAATTAATGCAATTAGATTGAATGCATTTTAGAAAATTCTGTTTCTAAGAAACCATCTCAAGTTTCATAATTGATTATGGTGTGTAAAACTAGCAAATTAATGTAATTTGGCCAATTGCTGGATTCCATTCTGTTTCTAAAAAGTCGCCTCAAGTTTCATAATGGTATGAAAAGTATGCATAAAGTTACATGTGGAATGACAGATTACTGGATAACATAATGTTTTAAACAACCCAGTTCTTTTCATTAACATTTTCTCAGCTTAATCTTTCATGAGTTGGCTCCAAACTAACATATTTGGAATATATATTCTTTGCTTATACTCTTATTTTAATTCTCCTTTTACTGAACCTTATGAACAGATTACTGACAGGTCTTCTGCTTGTTAATTTTCTATCTGGCTAATATTTACATTAAATGACCGCAGCTAGTAGGACCATTCTGCATTTATTAGACAAATGGAGAAGCAGATAAGGAGGAACAGGAGAATAGTGTAACCAGATGTACATAATTTAACCAATGTATAATTTCCTTCTATCATTCCTTTGTGAGCTCAGGATAGATTTCCAATTGCACACTTAACTTCAAGCTTGGCAGGAAATCAACAGCGTAATGCAAGAAAATGTTCTTTCTCCCCAGGTGTGTGTGTGTGTGTTTATTACTTTAGTGCTACTATGCTTCTCTGAAAGTAAGACCTAATCAGAAAATAAGTCCTAGCATGATTTTTCAGGATGTCCATAATACAAGCCCTATCCTAAAAATAAGTCCTAGTTAAGATCATCAGCCAGACAGATGCATTTAGTACCGTATTTCTCTGAAAATAAGACCTAACCGGAAAATAAACCCTAAGGGATCTTTTGGAGTAAAAATTAATATAAGATCTGGTCTTATTTTGGGGAAAACACGGTATAGGCTGACATGGCTTGAAATGCTTATCCAGTTTATCTCTTCTGTAGAGTTGAGTTGTCTGTGTTTTAAAGAAATGATAAATGTTCATAATATTGCTGAATAGGACCTACTTAATAATATACTATTTTTCTCTTTGAAGATTCCAGCAGAAGATGCAATATCCAAAAAAATGGCTGCTATAAAGTACGTGTTGTAATTTGTGCATGAGAATAGAGTTACAGGATATATTTTGTTGATTCCTATATATTGAGATTATCATATCTTTAGAACTCTGAATGACCACTGGATAGCTGCAAAGTAATATTTTAAGCCTGGATCTGATAGCCCTAGTTTAAAATAAAATGTTTATAACAGAAAATATTGATGTATCAGCAGTGCATTTTGCTTATATGAAAGCACTTTCCAGCTATTCTGGACCAAAGTAAAAATTGAAGTTAGCTTTGCAGCATGTAATCTACTTTTGTAGATTGCAGTAACATTTTAATCGTAAAACTGGAACAAATATTGAATTAAGAGATAGTCCTGTTCTTTCACCATAGCAGAATTGCCTTATTTATAACATTGTAAGAAATTGTAATGAAAAGAAGTTGATTCTGAGACTATAGAAGGTAATCTGTGGCTTTTCAATTGACTGGGGAGACCTAGTAATAGTTTAGTAGAATCTGGACAGTTGTAGCCTCTCCATGGTTGAGCTGTAAGCTGGATTCAATTAATTATAAAATAAGGTATTTCTTAGAAAATATTTGTCCCTTTTAATTATGAATTTAAACAGAATTTAACTAAACATTAAATGTTGTGCAGCAGATCCCAAGTTCTGTTATAAGTATTGTACCAATGCATAAAAGTTCATCTTTATGTGATAATGTAACTTTCAATTATATAATATAGAATATCCATCCTCTGGAAGTTAGGCTTCATTTGTATTGCTGGCCTTACGGAAATCATTTAAGACTAAATTATTCTAGAGGGAATTGTTGGAATTTTATTTATTTGTTTAAATTTTTATACCACCATTCTCCCCAAAGGGACCCAGGGCGGTGTTCAGCCATTTGAAACACACAAAACATAAAAACACACTTTAAGAAATAGTTAAAATAATATATTTTCAAGTGGCTAAATTTAAAACCGCAATATAAAACCAATTTAGGCTGAATCTAAAAATTTACAGTGTTTAAAATTAATCACATATTAAAACAAGGAAAGGTGTGATTAGGCCAAACCGGCCTGGATAAAAAAGTATGTTTTTATGGCACGGCGGAAAGCACGGAGGTCTGAGATAATGCGAATCTCTGGGGGGAGGTCATTCCAGAGGGTGGGAGCTGCCACAGAGAAGGCTCTCCCCTTGGGGGTCGTCAGCCGGCATTGTTTGGCTCACAGCACCCTGAGGAGACCCTCTCTATGGGAGTGTACCGGTTGGTGGGAGGTGTTTGCTGGCAGAATGCGGTCCTGTAAGTAACTGGGTCCTAAGCCATGGAGCACTTTAAAGGTCATAACAAGCACCTTGAAACGCACCCGGAAATCCACCGGCAGCCAATGCAGCTCGCGCAGGAGGGGGGCCACATGAGTCCTGCCACTGGCCCTCAAAACCCTCTGCGCGACCGCATTTTGTACCAGTTGGAGCTTTTGGATGTGACCCAAGAGAAGCCCCAAGTAGAGAGCATTACAATAGTCCAGACGGGACTGTATAGTGTTTATTTATTTATTTTTTTCTTGTCTATTGCTTTGTTGCATATATAAGTACTTGTATGTCCTCCCAGTATATATTTCAGGAGGAGGGAGAGACTAAGGTGAGAGAGAGAAAGAGAGAGAGAGAAAGAGAGAGAGAGAGACAGACAGACAGACAGACAGACAGACAGACATATACTTTAACCACTACACCAAACTGGCCTCTAGGTAGCTCTTAGATACATATAATATTGAGAGAATGTGTTTACAGCATATTTTATGTTATTAGAAAATATTTTTATGCCATTTTTAAATATTGATAAATGGATTGTAGACTATGTCTATAGTTTCCCAATTTTCTCCCTGGTCCCATTAACACTATATCCGTGTTAATGTGACCAGGGAGAAAACTGGAAAACTATAGATACAGATGACAGATGACAGAGATTAAGCCAGCATCCGATACTATATGAATAGAGAACAAAAATTAAAGCATGTCCAGTTCAGGAAAGAGTTTGGTGACAGCAGCAAAACTCCTGTGGTTAATATTTTCATCATGATGAAAAAAAAGCAAAAATAGAAAAGAAATGTCAGAGGTTAGACATGGTTTATAGATTTTGTTAACGTATGACACAATCTGAAACAGATAGCAAGGCAGAAGGGACAGGCCCTGTTTGGGCAAAAAAATCATTTGGCCTTTGATGGGTCATGGAAAAGGACCTAGGCTGAGACCCCTTATAGTCTGGAAATGAGGATGAATTTGATACAAGTCCTTCAATACATCACTATTTTAAAAACAGGAACTACTTAATAAATACTTCCAGAGCACAGACCATTAACTTGAGAAAAGCGTATTCTGCTGTCTATTTTTCACCTTCCAAACTAGATGTTAATCAGAACATAATTTGATTCAGGTTTTAGCAGAGCTTGTTACCATCATCCAAATGGGTAAAGCTTCTTACTACTCCCAGACAACATACTGAGATCTGACTAATTCCTGTGGCCAGACAATTGCAGCTTAAATCCCAGGGAAATAAGTGAGAATTAGAAGAAGGAACAAACTTGTTTTCTCTTGCATTAATGAGTCATGACAACAGTTAATGAATGCAAATTGTAAGGAAACAGTTTTCAGTTTGATGTTAGAAAAAAAACTTCCTAATGATATCTCTTTCCCTTTGTTGGAGGTATGGCTATGGTGTATATGTAGCTAAACCATAGAATTGGTCAGAAATATGCAATTAATGAAAATAAGAGTTCTGGTTGATGGCTCAATGGTTAAAAACGCTGAGCTTGCCCACGGGAAAGCTAGCAGCCTGGGTTCAAGACCTGAGCGCTGTGCGACGGGGTGAGCTTCCAATACTCTCTCCAGCTACTAGCAATTCAAAAGCATCCAAGTGCAAGTAGATAAATAGGTATCACTTTGGTGGGAAGGTAACAAAATTCTGTGTGCCTTGGCATATAGTCGTGCTGGCCACATGACTATATATATAGATATAGATAGATGTTATAGATGATATAGACATATACTGTAGGTAGATATATATAGATATAGATATAGATATAGATATAGATTTAGGTATAGGTATAGGTATAGGTATAGGCATAGACATAGACATAGACATAGATACACCTCTAATTGAGGAATCAATCGAGTAGTAATTAACATTAACAGAAAGTGAAAGCTACCATTTTAGAAAAATATGTCTTTAAAATGTAGTGTTATTCCTACCAGATCTTTTGAAGTAATGCTCTTGGAATTATTCCCTGTTGCCATTTATTTATGTTTATGCAGGTCAGTATGGACACACAAACATAAACGAAGAAACGGTGAAGCCCATAACTTCATGCAACAAGTGAATTTTAAGGAAGAGTTTGACATAAGAATCGTCCAATCTAATTGTTGAGCTCTGATTATTTATTTATTTATTTATTTATTTATTTATTTAGACTTATATACTGCTTAAAAGTGCTTAATAGCCCTCGCTAAGCGGTTTACACAGTCAGCATGTTGCCCTCAACAATCTGGGTCCTCATTTTACCGACCTCGGAAGGATGGAAGGCTGAGTCAACCTTGAGCCAGGGAGAATCAAATTGCTGAACTTTTGGTGGCTGATGGCAGATGGCAGTCAGCAGAAATAGCCTGCAGTGCTGCTTTTAATCACTGCACCATCCTGCCTCAGGATTTGATTTGCCATCCAGGATTAATCAGAGAGAAAGGCAAAAAGCAGAAGGAACCCCCCCCCCCCCGAGGGAGAGACTGGGGAAAAGGGTATGTTTGTAGCTGCAAATAAAAGTACTTCCAGAATCCTGTGGAAAATCCTTCTGAGGGAAAGAATAGCCTCAAAGGAAGTCTAGTAAAATGTGATATGCGAAGAAGTTCCAAGGGATGAATTTTAAAGAGTTCCTAAGAGTGCTAGAAGACGAAGACTGAAAGCTGCAACATCTTCAGAACAGGCAAATTATTTTGGACCCAGCTTCTCACCACGCCTTGGTGAAATACTGAATAAGTCAGATGTTTTGACAAGGATGAACGGTGCCTATTTCTCTATTTTCTTTTTAACAATTTCCCCCTTTTCTTTTTAATGTAAAAGATCCTCACGATCCGATTCTGACATGGCGGTCCAATCCCAGCCCTTGAATGACTCCTGTTCTAATAGCTCAGATCTCTTATTCACTGGCCTGGATCTTCTCTTTGAGCTGAAGCCCCTTTTCATTCCTCTCTATGCCCTTTTGGTGACAGTTGCCTGCACAGGGAATCTCCTCCTCCTCTGTCTCATCAGCTTCACCAAAAAGCTGCACAGCACCACGAATTTCCTTATTGGGAACTTGGCAGCGGCCGATCTGATCATGTGCATTTTCTGCGTTCCCCTGACAGCCGTGTATGCCTTTGAAAGCCGAGGGTGGCTTTTCGGGGTGTTCATGTGCTACTTTGTCACCCTTATGCAAGGGACCACCGTGTTTGTGTCTGTCCTGTCACTTACAGCCATTGCTGTTGATCGATATATTGTGATTGTGTATCCCGTTCGTCAAAGGGTGAGATGCAAGTCCTGTATCTATATTGTGGCTGCTATGTGGCTCTTGTCTCTTGTGGTCTCTCTACCGACCTGTTTGCATACCTATTACCTAGACCTCAACAGCATTGGCCACGACATGATTATCTGTGAAGAAATCTGGTTGCATCAGAAGACAGAGAGACAGCTGTACTCTTGCTTGATGCTCCTCCTCTCTTACACGCTTCCACTTTCTGCCGTGTTGTTCTCTTACTGTGCCATTTTTTATCATCTCCAGAGGAGAAAGATCCCAGGAGCGGTATGTCACAACCAAGAAAAGTGGACTACAAAAAGAGAAAAGACCTTCCAGATGCTGGTGATTTCGGTCCTGTGTTTTGGTCTTTGTTGGCTCCCTCTCCAGGTGGTGAATTTGATTAGAGATATGGATGAAGAGTTTGCTATCCTAAACAAGCGATACGTGAATGTCATCCAAGTCTCATGCCACTTGGCTGCCATGAGTTCAGCCTGTTTCAATCCTTTCATTTATGCTTCCCTCCATGAGAAATTGCGAGTCCATATTGGGAACTATTTTTACCAGAGAAAGAAGTCAAGCTTCATATCCCACAAGGCCTCTCAACTAAATACCTGCTCTACTTTGGCAGACAATAACCCTGGGGGTATCTCAGAAAAAGTTGAGCTGCAAACAGAACCCAAGCACCATTTCTTTGAACCAATGCAAAGAAGGTAGCATGGCTGCCTTCTCATTCCCGTTCCAAGACTGAATCTCATATAACCCATATTATCCTGTGATCATGACAAAAAGGATGGAGAGCCACGGTTTTATGTGGTGGAACAGTGTATATGTTGAATAACAGATGCAAGCATCAGGTTAGAATTGGCTTGTATTCAACTACTTTGTTCTTTATCCTTTCTTGGTTCTTTGGTTATGATCAACCTTAACTTCTGTTCTATTATTTATTTATTAATTAGACTTATATATCACTTAACAGTGCTCTACAGCCCTCTCTAAGCAGTTTACACAGTCAGCATGTTGCCCCCAACAATCTGGGTCCTTGTTTTATCGACCTTGGAAGGATGGAAGGCTGAGTCAACCTTGAGCCAGTGAGAATCGAACTGCTGAACTTTTGATGGCTAATGGCAGATGGCAGTCAGCAGAAATAGCCCGCAGTGCTGCTTTTAATCACTACACCATTCTGGCTCTATGGTTTTATTCTGGTGTCTTTGTTCACCAAAGTTGAAAGTTAGATGCGACTCCACACGTTACACTTTCACACAGTACAGCTAGTCCTTGACTTACAATAGTTTGTTTAGTAGCTGCTCAAATTTACAACTGTACTGAAAAAAGTGACGGGCGACTGGTTTCCCCCCCCATCTTTACGACCATTCCAGCATCTCTGTGGTCACGTGATCAAAAATGCTTGGCAACTGGCATATACTTATGAATGGCTGCAGGTTTTGCACGTTTTCTGATAAGCAAGGTCAATGGGGAAATCCAGATTCACTTTACAAGTGTGTTATTAACTTAATAACCGCCTTGATTCTCTTAACAACTGTGGCAAGAAAAGTTGCTTAACAGATGTCTCACTTAGCAGCAGAAAGTTTGGGGTCAGTTGTGGTCGTAGGTCGATAGACTACCTGTCTATTTTTACATTTGATGGCAATGATGAACATGTTTTCAACAATGTTTTCAAGAATAAGTGTGACATGCATGGGAAGGATTAACATTAAAATCTCAGTGTTGAATAAGGTAAATGCTTATGCCTACCAGATTTCGCTGAAATGTGTTTGTTTTTGTTTCATTTGTAATTGCTTGGAAACAGTGATATCACCAGGGTAACATCCCCAGGCAATTAGGATTCTTAATACTGGAGCCCCATTACATAAATAGAGCTACAGTATTCTTCACCCTTATCATATTGTCTTAATCCCCCTTTATTTATTTTTTACAAAACCATCTGGAAACATAGAATATGGCACTGTGGCTCTGCTTTACAGACTACCCAAACTCTTCAAAAAAAGAAAAGAGAAAAAAGTGCCTGTGGTATGTCCAGGTAAAGAGAAGGGACAGAAAAAACAGTAAGCATGTGACTAGTAAGAAGAAACAGTGAGAGATAAAAGCAAGAGGAATAAAATTGAGGTGGAATCAGAGGAGCCAATTAAACTACAGTAATAGATAAATTGAAGAAGTTCCCCTGAAGGGATCTTGTAGAATTCCTACAATTCTAAGGCACTAGTGGTAGAAAACCCTTTCTAAATATCCACATACAGTATTGGATATATACTAGTGCTTTAGAATTGTGGGAATTCCATAAGATCCCTTCAGGGAAACTTCTTCTTTTTTATTTAAAAAGTTTCATAAACACATACATAGTGGGAAAAGGTAAAACAAGTACCAACATTGAACACTTTCCCCCCTCCTCCCTCTCCTCCGCCCCTCCCCCCACACTCCCACCCCACTCCCT
>JANHFO010000373.1:99742-113339 GCA_032468095.1 Pareas carinatus
TCTGAACTCAATCGGTTCAGTACTTTCCGAGATCACCTACCAGGCACAAACGCACTTCCTTTTTTATATATATAGATGAACAAAAATGGCACTAGAAGAAAGCTCTCCTGTGTTGCATCTTGGACAACTGTAGCTGATAGGTCTGTGAACAGCAAAACTGATTCATGTCATGATACAAATTCTTCTTGTACATAGTTGGATTCTCCAGTGGTTATGCCAGGCTTTAAATTAAAGGGCAGTTATTAGAGTTGAATGTGGCATTAAGTGATTGGAAGTCTGCTCCCTTGGAGGAATTATTTTTTTATCTTCTTACTGTATACTGTGCAGATCTGCTCTGAAGTGTTTCTTATCCTCCAAATCATCTGTTAAGAATGCATGGAGTTGTATTGTGATGAGGAAATTGTTCCTCCCTTCTCACTCCTTGTTAGAGGAAAATTATGAGCTGCTCTCTTATTTCTCCTTAAAGACTACAGATGCTGTACACCTTGCTCTGAAACTAAACCAATCTGAATTACAAGGAAGAAAGCTAAGAGTGCAACGTTGTGTAAAAAGAGAGAAAGAAGAACAGAAGAAATCAAATAAAAATCCAAAGAGCTCTGTTCGATTGAAATACACGAAGACTACTTCTCCCAAAAAATTAAAAGGATCTTCTAATTCTTTTGTTGGTGAAATGGCAGACCCAATGAAAAAGAGCAAAAAAGCAAAATCAAAAGACAGCAAGAAAATGAGGAAATCCAAATGATAGTTACTCTGCAATGTTGATATTTTTTAAAATAAACTTCATCACATAGACAATCTTTTGGAATTTTTGCATATTTTATCTCCACTTTCACAATTTAGAAGGTCATCTAAATTGCAGTAGTAACATTGGAACATAAATTTAAAATGTCTCGCTAGTAATTTATTACAATTTTAATAGCTTTTTATCTAGTATAGTTGTAATATAAATAAATATCAGAAAGCCTCTTAAGGAGTTCTAATAACAGGCTATTAATTGTTTACAGGTGTGTTCTTTATATTTATTAGTCCTTTCTATTAAATTGTGTGCATTAATATTATGAATAATTTCATAATATGAAGTTGGAAAGTGATATAAAGCTTACACTGGCAATTTCTTAATAATTTCACTTTGGCTGTTTCTTGGAATAGTACAAAGTTACCTGCATTATTTGGTTATGTGTTAATTGCTATTGGTAATTAGAGTGCAGATCTTTCTGTGTATTCAGTAATAGATTTTTTTTATGATAACCTAACTATTAATCTAATCTGATCATCCCTAACCTTCATATTGCTGGCTGTGATGTTATGTAATTATATATTCTTTTGAAGGGATTGTTTAGGGTGGGAATGCTATTTAACTCAGTCTTCATTTAGTATTTAATATTGCAACTTTCAAATCTTTATGAAGCATTGTTGTACAATATAAACAAGTCTCTCTTTCAAGGTTGATTCTTAAAGAGTCCATCTGCTCAAGTTCAGATCAGATATGGGAAGCTTTGTGAATCCTCTTCAATAGCCATCTTTTTTTCTTTTAGATATTTTTTGTATTCTTACAGGAATTCTATTAACATATTTGATTACAGATAATTCTGACAGCAATTTAATGGTGTCAGAATTATAGGGTTAGACTTTTTCCCCAGGAGAAAAGCAAATTATATTAATTCTGTTTCAATGGTTTTTTTTTGCCGTTTTCAAAGCCTGTATTTAGTGATACCCCATCCTAGTTGCCTCTTCTTATTTGTAACAGGAAGAAAAGAAAGCATGTATCTTATACCAGGGTTTCCTTTTATTGTAATTGCTCTGAGGGATCTAGTAAAACGCATGTCTCGGGTTTCTAATAAAACTTAAAATTCTGACAAAAACTAGAACAGTTTTCTCCGTTCCCCGTGTTGGCATGCTCCAGTTGATGGTGGATTCTGAAATCTCATTCCGCATTAATTTCGATTTAACGCCGATAGGCAGCAACGGGTTGATCTGCCTGCTTTCTCCTCCCCACGCCAATCCCACGGAGGGAGAGGCCTCGGAAGAAGCCCGTTGACGCAACCCAGATAAATTTTCCTACAGTTGCGGGGAAAGGGGAACCGCGTGCGCGAACTTTGCGCACGCGCAGTACAAAACCGAGGAAGGTGAGCAGGGGAGCGGCGCGCACAAGCTCATTTCGGGCAGGACGTGCCCTCTCCCCGCTTCCCAAGCGCGGGGCCCTAGGGGAAGCGAGGTGGTTGCCCGTCGCCGGCTGATGACGACAGCGCCCGCGCGGTGCGGGCCTTCCTTTCCTGCGTGCCTGGCCCGAGGTGCCCGGGGAAGCGCGAGGCGGCCGCGAAAGGCAGCATGATGGGGGGCAAGAGCAGCGCTATCGCCGCCGGCGTCTGCGGCGCCCTCTTCATCGGCTACTGTATCTACTTCGACCGCAAGAGGAGGAGCGACCCCAACTTCAAGAACCGGTTGCGGGAACGTGAGTCGGCCTCTCTCCCTCCCTCGTGGGCCCGCCGCCCGGAGCTGGCCCCGCGCCCCCGCCTGCCCTTCTCACGACCCGAATGGGGCTTTTTTCCCGCCTTGTCTTTTGCCTCCCCCCCCCACCCCCGGGGGGTTCTCTGAAGAATCGGCTCCCTTGCCCTGGTTTGGGGCTTCCGGGGTTCAGGAAGTCCTCGGCTTGCGGCTGCTGGTCTTTTCCTTAAGTCAGTGGGAGGCCTCAATCAGAGCGGGAACCCTGGATGGAGAAGGAAGCAGAGCCCCGCAAATGCAAAACTAGGTGCAAATAGGGCATTCCGTTGCCTTGCTTTAATAACCCTAAATGTGCTTTCGTAGGAGAAGAGGTTTGCCTCATAGGGTGCGAAGTCTAAAGGGCGCCTTGGAGATCATGTAGTCCAGCCCTAATTTCACTGCACAAATTGGCTGCCACACACACCCCAGCAAAATGGTCCCCCTCCCTATCCCCGTACGGTGCTCCTCAATCTTCTCTCCCTTCTAAACATATACCCAGTGCCTGTAACTATGGTTTTTCATTCTGGGCCCTTTATCAATCTTAGTTGCTTTCCTCTAAGCATACTCCAGTTGTAAATGTTGTTCTTAAAATTGTAAGCCTAGAACTAAGTGTGTTAGTCTAGGTGTGGTCTGACCAATGCAAATAAAAATGAATTGTTGCGAGTAGTCCTTGACTTAGGACCATTCATTCAGTGACCATTTGAAGTTACAGTAGCACTGAACAAAGGCACTTACAACCTGCCTCCTAAGCTATGGTCTTTGTAACGCCCCCAGTGAGAAAAAATTGGGTGTTTGGCAGACTACCTGCTCTTATAAGCACAGGGGCACTTCAACTCACTCCACTTGCCTTTTTCTCTACATCTATGCTCTTTTGGCTTCCACAGCCCCTGTGCTCCACCAGCCCAGCTGACATCCACATCTTGCTCCTGCTGCTGACCATGCATGCTCTGCTTGGCCTGTTGTGAGGCAGCTGTTGGCCACACAAGACTTTCTTTCCCAGATCACGCACGGTGCTTTCCTCAGAAGATTTGGGGAAGATGACCTCATGTGACCGTCTCAGGAAGGGCCAGGTTGGGTATGCCCGTTAGCAGTGGAGCAAGAAGATGGCAGAGGTCAGCTGGAGTGGCTAACTACAGGGCAGCAGGAGTGGAAAGTGATAAGGGTAACTCTGGCTGGGGCTTCCTGGGGTGACTGCAGCTTTGCCCTATGATGCTGGGTTGAGGCTTCATGCTGCTCTGCAACTTAGAGGCCTTTTCATGCGAAGAAGCTCCTTTGCCACAGCATAGCAAGCAGCCCCAGAGTTGCAGGGTTCTAGGGCTGCTTGCCACTCTGCAAGGCAGTGTGTGTGAGACCAAAAGGAAAGAGATTGGGGCAATAGGAAGTTGAAGTGGAGAGACTCACTTATCTTGGAAGAATCAAAGCTTGGACTGGGAGGGACCAAGCCCAGAATGACTTGGATTGGGGTGGATCCTTGGCTAATGATTAATGGAATTAGATTAGCACCAATGAGGAATGCTGGGATTGCTTTTGCTAAGCCATGCAATCATATGAAATTGTGCTTTTTGACTATATCTAAGTGAAAATTCTGGTCCTAATTCTGGTCATAAGTCAAGGACTACCTGTACTTGATTTTCATCCTACACTACTTTGTTGCAATCCAGCGTTGCATTTCCTTTTTTTTAGCAATTGTATTACATTTATGTTTGACTTGTGATCCATCAACAGTGCCAGACACTTTTTGTAGGTGTTGTCACCCAGTATAATCTCCCTATCCTATATTCATGTGCTTGATTCTTCCTATGCAAAATAAGGTTTTTGCATTTTCCCCTCCTGACATAAAATTTCTGGAATTTTGATATTGTTCCCCAAGGAATTTGCTATTTGCCCTGCCCCAAATTTATATTGTTGACAAATAATGTATTATTTTCTTACCTTTCAATCAAGATGTTTATAAATATATTTATAATGTACCATGAACACTTCATTCCACTCCTCCTCAGGCAGCCATTGACATACCCTTACTGAGTATGAGGTTCAGCCAGCTCTGTTTCTAATGGTAGCATACTCTAGTCCACGTTTTGGCATCTTCTCTTTTGAAGATGCCACAGAAAACTTTGTTAAATGCTTTACTGAAGTTAAGGAACATTACGTCTATTATATTTCCATGGTCAGCTAAACTGGTCACTCTTATAAAAAAAGATGATCTGGTTGGATTAACATTTTGTAAGTTCCTACCAATAATGATTGTGCCCATCCTTTGTCAAACTTCTATTTGCTCTGTGTGCTTGCTTACTTAATTAGATGCTTCATTCATTATCAAAATTTCCTTCACCTTTAGTGTTAGCCAGCCACAATTTTGAGAGTCAGGAAATTCAGAAATGAATACTGCTGTTCCTGACCTTTGTATACACATAATCATATATGTTATTAATATACAGAGGCACAATGTGTATGCAAGAATTCTGTATCCAAGGCTGTTTTAGTCATATAATTTTGCTTCAGAAAAAGAGGTTGGAAGAAACCTGATGCTGTAAAGTTAAATAATGAACATAAATGTTTATTACTGTAAAATATGTAATACATTTCAATTATATTTCAGAATCCTGCTTCACATTTGGAGATTTGCTTTTCAACTACTTTCTATGTTCCTAGAAAAGTTATATAATCCTCTAAAATATTAACTATTCACTAAACATTAAAAACATTGTAATGACATATCCGATCAGTGCTCCTAATCCCGATTGCTGAATGCTAATTGAAGCTAAAAGGTGGTTGGTCACTGGGAAACAAGCCTTAATTTTATGTCCCTATTCTTCATGCAAATGAAAAATGGTTAAAATACACAGTGGTCCTTCCCCCTCTCCAACACATTCTTTGGCCATCCAGTGCCATATTAGGTTGCGTCTCTTAGAAAAAGAAATCTGAGGGAGAAGATTTCTTTCCCTTTGGTACAGTACTACATATATATTATAGTTACCTTCACTTTGTAATATTTGATTCTTAGGTTGCAGCATCTAAAAATACTACTTGTAGAATCATACTACATAATGCATTCTCAAAACCCTCCTGGTACTGTTGCAGTAATAACTTCCAGGAAAAGGAGAAATGCAAAAAAAAGTGTGGAGTCATCCAACATGCAGATGTTATTTTGTAATTCTGCATTATTTCAACTCTTCAACAAGTACTCAATGTTCTTTGTTATGTTTTCCCTTAATAAAAAAGCATGCTTGTAGAAGCTTTCTCCATTGTGAATTTGCTCTTCTGTTTATATTAATAACTAAGATGAGATTTATATCATCAAAGTAAATGTTTCTCCAAAGCAAATTGCAATAGATAATAGTAAGAAGAAACAATTAGCTTGCTTCTTATTGGCAATTGATTCAAGGGTTGCAATGCAGAAAACTTCCTGATTATGTGAAATTTCTATCACTGGTGGTCTCCCTATACCTATGTGTAAGAGCTTATGAGTGGGCTTAAGTATAGCAATTGATTAAAATTTGCCTCCTGATGTATTTCTATGTATAACCATCAAATTTCTAAGGATTCTTGTTGTTTTAGAGCACACAGGAAGCAATACACAAGTCTCCTGGTGCTAGAAGCAGTAAGAGAAATACAGAAAGGGTAGTCCTTGACTTACAAAAGGTTGTTTAGCAAATTACAGCACACCCCACCATAAGCTACTTATGTACCGGTCCTGAAGTTACGACTGCTCATCATCCCCATGGGCATTCTCTCTAATGACTGGTCGTAGGGATGCTGCAGCACCCTCTACTGAACAAACCATGCATTTATCACCTGCATCTGGGAGAGCAGGGATGGTGGAGTCATAAGTGAGGTGATCACATGGGTGTTTCACTTATTGGTCATCACAACTTCTGATCGTAATGGACAGCTCCATTCCGGTCATGATTTAAAGACTACTTGTATGGGAATATTTTAATAACATCTATCATTGACTCTTGAGTGAGTTGGGAAGTGACCTGTAGATATATCTTTGCCTAATTTAGGAATAATTATTCATGTAATATTCTTTATGATGTTACATGCGAGCATCTTCCTTATATTCTTTGCTATGGTATCTATGGAAATCTATAACTTCCTTCTGAAAGTTACTCTGAAGTGCAAGTAGCATGATTGTTTGAAAATCAATATATCCTTATTTAATCTATAGGAAGAAAGAAACAGAAGCTTGCCAAAGAAAGAGCAGGATTTTCTAAGGTAGTAATATGTTTTTTTATGCTGCATATACACTCTACTGGCAAGCTTTGGGGCTAATGTGAATATACTGGCTTGATCGTATATTTATTTATTTTTACTGATTTATTTGGATGACTTTTCTTATGTTGGTTTTGTTGGAGTTGAGGTTTATTTCTTCATTTTATATCTCCTGACAATCAAGAATTTCTGGAGTAGGATAGTATAAAATAATTGAATGAATATAATAAAGTTTTTTTTTTCAAAGTGGTCTCTGGCTTGAAATTATTGTACCATCAACCTTTTGTAGCATATATCCAATAACCCTAATGTTGGAGAAGCAAGAACAATGACTTTCCTTTTTACCCCTTCCCCTTCTCCATTGAAGTTCCCTCAACTAGTTTTTCAGCAAGCACCCGTTCCTTTTGAGCTCCCCATCCAATTTGGCTTATTCGGGATCTGCTGTGGAGGGACAAATAATCATCTGCTTTTTTCCTTTTATGAATATTTCTTTTGATCCATGCATATTCTGTTAGCATGGCATATTGAGGGATGATGCACTTTACAAATGATAACTTATTTATATAGCAATAATGAGGACTGATAAACTAATAAGGGGATTTCTAGGTGTGGTTTATTTTTGCTTTTACAACAATTTGCAAAAAAACGGGAATGTAACATTCTCTGTAAGTTTTTCATTGTACTTGGAAAGTTCTTAGTATTGTTAACTTTATGTAAATTGAAAGTTTATTATATTTAAAAGCATGGTAAGGGTAGGTGATTTTACTATATATTTAAATGGCTGATTTGATAAACGTTGTTTTTGTAGTTGCCCGATCTAAAGGATGCTGAAGCAGTTCAAAAATTCTTTCTTGAAGAGATACAGTTGGGAGAGGAACTTCTAGCACAAGGTTATTGTTATTATTTTTTCTTTCTTTCTGCTAACTTATGTGTGACATATTAGAGATATAAAATTAGTAGGAAAATGCTTATTATTGAAACCAGTGCTTTGGAAGGTACAATAACAAAGGAACTGCATGTTCTTTAAAGGGCAAGCTTATGTACTATATATCTACAAACATGTAATCCAACCCAATTGAGTTTGATGACATTTTTCCTATTTGTATAAAATTTTATTAAATGTTGATTAGCCAAAACCCTTATTAACTTACTCTAAGGTAAATTCGGCTAAATTCAGGGCACAAAATCCCAGGATAGAGAGATTGCAGGCCAAATTACTTTTTGAGAACTGCAAAAAAAAGAAAGGTAAAAATAATTTGCAACCGCATCTTCAGAATGTTATAACTGTTATTTTAATATGCTGTATGTTGTTTTTCTACCTAAATTTGTCTAAAATTGCTCATAGATCACAGAATGCCACTAACAGACGAATAAAGCCTGAAAATTCCAGGGTAGTGATTTGATATTTGAGTGTTTTCTTTTTTGGTTAACAAATGTATAGATGTGGCATGCAAATATTTTACTTCATTTGTTGAAATAATTTGTTGAATTTTTAAATATTGTTACCTAACAGAATAGTTTCAAATCTTCATTAAATGACATTATGCTTAATCTTTAATTGCTATAATATGGTTATTCATTAATTCAGGAGAATATGAAAAAGGTGTTGATCATTTGACAAATGCCATTGCTGTTTGTGGACAACCTCAGCAATTACTACAAGTTCTCCAACAGACTCTACCACCACCAGTTTTCCAGATGCTTCTTACTAAACTCCCTACAATTAGTCAGGTATAAAAATCTTTGATTATTTGATTTTTGGAATAGAATTAGTCATTATCAGTATTATTTCTCCTGATCTCATCAGTATTGTTTGTTCAACCCATTAAGATCAGATCCAGAACTGAAGCAGTTAAGGATATATGTAGTGATCACAGCATATTCCTTCCAAACAGTTTGTCACATAAGAGTTCCATGTCAGAACCAAAATTTGACTGACTATGTTATTGAGAAATTCTTATAAGGAGGCTTTAGCTCAGCATTTCATTGTGGAGCCTTCTGTAAGAATTCTGCCATAATTCACATTTGTCTGTAATTTTAATGTGATAAAACAATTCTTAAAAATGTTTTAACATGACATAATTTAGTTTTCCTTATCTGAAACTTGGCATTTTCACCTAAATAAGGAGCAACTTTCCAAATTGCTGTGAGAAGAAAATTCAGTAAATTTAGATTTTTTATACCAGTTTGTCTTGAACTGATTTTGACAGTGCCTAAGCTGATAGTTCTGTACACTAATTTTGAGTCAAGTTCATTAAAATGAAAAGAAACTGAGTAAAGTTATATAGATATATTTATTATAATAATGTAACACAGGCAAAAATGAAGAAAAATTGGCCATGTCCAAAAGCATTTGAGGAAAGCTGAGATAAAGTTCAGACTGCTAGCTAATGTGATTAATACAAGTTTCTAAAGGTTTTTGGATATATGAAATTTACCCACAAAATAGTTGAGTCTGTATTAGATTTTTTTAATATAGTTGCAAGAAATACATTCAAATATCTCCGCTCTTTTCCTGCACATGTGTGCTTATTTTAGTTTTGCACAATAAGAAATTTTAAAGTGAAATAGCTACCATAGCTTATAAGTTAGAAAGGTTTCCAAATAAGTTGAATAACTTTTTGTTTCCAGTGGTATGTTCAGAGCATGATTTACTGGTTAAATGTGTCCACTGGATCCATATCATAAGCCATGTGGCTAAGAAACAACAACATGTAGGGTTATTTAAAGTTTATTGTCTTGCCAGAAAGATATTTTGGGCATAATTAATTTGAATGCCTCCACAAATAAAGCTACAGCAAACCATGAGGAGCTTCTATAATTGTTTTCTTGTCTTGGTTCATTATTTCTCTAAATACTTCTAATTGCATATTAAATACTGCTACATACTGATGTTGATTTTTGAGGGAGAGGGCGGTTGATTTTCAAAAACTAGAAATTGTAACCGATTTCAGCAATGTGCTTAACTGGAGAAATATACCATTAACAATTTTATTTTAAAGCTCCTGTATTTTATTTTGCAGAGAATTGTAAGTGCACAATGCTTGGCTGAAGATGATGTGGAATGAGAAATCTGTCAGGAATGCCGCTTCCTTAGTCAAAAGATGAGCATCCGGGGTAGGGAGGAGTGAAAGAATAAGCATAATAGTCATAATGGACTATGTATCACATTTAAGCCTGCCAAAGTTAATTTTAACTCTGAGTAGGTTGGTTTGGCTGGACTTATTTATTAACTAGTGTATTTTGATAAACTCATTTTATAAATGCACCATGTTGAGTTATAAAAATATCATTAACGTCAATACAAATACAGTTGTATATACTCAGACTGCAAAGTTAAAACATGCACACCCCATGCTCATTTTTGAAAAACACAAAGCTAAGGCATTAAAGATGTACCTGGTACGTTCATGTGTAAGCCTGCTTTTTTAGCAGTCAAAGTTGGGTGGCCAGCGTCAACAGATTTCAGTATCTCCTGGAAATTTATTTTGCTTATTACTCAGAAAGTGACTCATTGTATGAAAAATGAGTAGACCTGATATTTGATTATATTCTTATTAGAATGTCATACATTTCCCTTTATTCTTTGAAAACTGCCTAGGTTTTTTTAAAAAAACATCAAGGTACCTGAAAGTAAGATCATCTTGAATTAACATAACTGCCTCCTGGATTTGACAGATATAACTTGTCTATTTCTATTATCATGATATTATCATGACACTCTGATCTTAAATGTAAATCAATTGAGACTCTTTCAGCCAAATACCATAAAATAATCGTATTACACATTGGAAGCTTTCCTGTAATAAATGTAGAACAATATAATTGAGAATCAAAAATCTGGCTGCAGGAATATGTGAGTTGTATCTAAATGAAAACTATTTTTGAATTATACATTGCATTTACCACCAGTTTTTCATAGTGGCAACTGTAATCATTCCCCTCCACTCAGTAGCAAGAGCACAGGCTCACTGCCTACCAAAGGGCAGTGCAAAAGCCAGACACTTAGAAGTAAAGAATATGAAGCCTGGAATTTCATTTTGTAAACTAGACAGTAAAATTCCAAGTCCTTCTACACGTAAACCTATTTCAGGCTTATTTATTTACTCCCATTTTTTATCACAATCCTTTTGTGAACTGTATGAGAAAAAAAGTCGATTGCTAAAAATTGCTATTTTGCTGCTAGTTTTTCTGCTATTTGGAGGGATTTGACTTTTAGTTATTTAACCACCTGCTGCAACTTGTCCAGAGATTTACCACAAGATTTAGAAATTGGATTTTCTTTCTTGAATAACACTGTATACCATAACAAGTATTTCAGACATTTGAAATGGTCTCTTAAGTCTGTACCTAATTCTTTCTGCATATTGTGTTTATGCCCAGCCTATTTTGCCATTTTCTATTTAGGCATCCTTTATTTTAATTTTTATGATCTATTAATCCCATGTTCATTAAATAAAGATCTAATCACTGCTACCTATTTTATACTATTTTAAAACCTTAGAACTTCAGTTCTCTGTTAGATTTCTGGAATCAAAAAAAAGTATTCCCACATGTACTACTCTGTAAGTTCATTCCTTGTGATATATTGATGTTGAATCAGAATTGCAGTCTTACTTAACTTCTCAATGTCAGAGAGAGGTTTAAAATCTCACCGTTTATTAACTTGATCTGTGCAGCATGGTTATCAGGTTGCTAGCAGTGTTTATGTTATAAACTGATCGTTATAATCAGTGTTAATGATTATCCACTATAAGCAATAGAATTTTGCATCTTGGTCATTACTAATTTTTCTCTTTGGGTCACTGTTCCCAGATCTTTCAGGATGGATTTCATTGTTCTGCCTTTAAAAAGTGTTAAAATAACAGATACTGGTTGAATTAATTTTCTAGCAAGTTAAATTTCAGTGCCCAAGGCAAACCACAGAATGTGGTGACTTGATACTCTGTGGATTCTCACAATTCAATCTTTCTTCATAGTTCCTGTACTATCCATGAGCTGGCTAAGTATGCAGCCACATCAGCCATTTTACTCTCTGCTATTGATTTCCTTGAGAAGATGTAAGTTGTATACTGGAGGCTAGATTCCTTTCTCAGAACAAACAAATTTTTTAGATTTTTTTGTGTGATTTATATGTAACAATGTTACAGGCCTAGAAAAAATTGAAGAAAGGAAACATGGGCAGTTACTTTCCAAACAGATAAACGGTTGCTCATTCTAACCCAGGATCTTACACAAATCCCGAAACAAATGTACGCACTCTAAAATGTAACATGCTATATTGCAAGCCATAAGCTTACTGTTCAAATCCAAGCTCCAGCCTTTCCGCTTTCATGTTTCTGGATCAACAGAGATGGCCCTCTCCTGAGAAGGGAAACCTACTAAGGGTTTATTTTCCTGGGCTTTAGTTTTCTTTGATAATAACTTGGCTTGACAGGTGAACCTTTTATTCTTTTAACTCTCAATGTCATGAAGCTCCTGAAATAGAATTCCTAATTTCAACTTAATTCCCTATAACGTCTCTAGGATAAACAGTGTACATGATTGGTTTGTGTTTAGTCTGGCATACATTGCATAAGTTTCAAAATACATTATAATTTTAATTGATTATAAGCCAAATAACTAAAATATCCATTGTTAATAAAGCCACCCAAAACATTTTGCCCTGGGAATTTTCCATCCCTTCTTCTCACTGTACCCCTCTGTGTCCTCCTCCCCAAGACTTTTTCAGAGGATTATTGGACCTCTCGAAAAGTACACATGATGCGGCTGTAGTGGAGAGCAAAATATCTGGTATTTCTTTGTGGTGTCATTTGGAAGCAGCCATTTTAAATATAAATGAGTTTTGAGATCATGTGATTGAAATAATATTCTTAACTGTTGCCTGAATTGCAGCTTTAATTGACCTACAGATAGCGGTGCCAAAATATCTTTTCCTGGTCTTGTTTGGTACTCACATGGACTCGGGAAAAGATCTTATTTAAATTATGTAGATGGCAGTAGTAATACTCAAGTAGTAACTCTTGAGTGAAAGTAGATTCTTTGCTGAAACAATTTGTTATTGCTGAAGTGTAATGAAAAGTGACCAGGTTTCATTAGCCTATTGCCATATATACATATCAGTTGAGAATTGCAAAATAGGCAGATAACAATATAACAACAACACAAGATCTATTAAGGCAGATGCTATGAGATTACCATTGTTCTTGCACCCAGATCTCTTTCACACATACGTACTATTGTTCAGCCAGGTATCACCCATTCTGTACTTATGCATTTTTCTTTCTGCCTAAGTGCAGGACCTGGCCTTTCTCACCATTGAACTGCATCTTGTTAGATGTTGTGCAGACATGGTTAGATATTGTTAGACATGGTGCAGGTTCAGGCTTTTTGCAGCCCTGCCTGTCTCTGGTCGTCTCTGCTGCTCCAGCAAAATTGACAGAGTTGACACGCTCAAGGTCTCATCCATTAAAACATATGGGAACCAAGAAGAGTCTTGTGCTTTCCCTTCCCCTGCAGATCCAGATGACCAACTTTGTTGACCTTCTGTAAAACATTGAAAAAATCTGGATGATCTCACAGGTGTTTGGTCAGGGAGGACAAGCAAGACCCATTGGTTGGCTGTTTAATTACTGTTTCAATAAAGAAGTGGAATTGGTTTTTCACCATCCGGCATGTAGCATGTTTTGGGGTTTTGCATATTGTTTTATAAACAGTATTATTCCTTTGGTTTTAATCTCTGCATGCCACTTAATGTCACCTTGGTAAGAAGGGTGGCTACATGAACCAGTTAATGAATAATAGTCAATGGGCTGCTTCCACATTCAACACAGACATCAGTTATGGCATGCCTTAGAGCAGAGGTCTCCAAGCTTGGTCCTTTTAAGGCTTGTGAACTTCA
>JANHFO010000373.1:113439-125424 GCA_032468095.1 Pareas carinatus
CCCCTCCCTCCCCACCGCCCCCAAAAACAATTGGACAAAGAACGCAGGAATTATGTAGAGCATGGGCTGGCCTCACTTGTGGTTATTTTCCATGACTTCCTCTGCTCATTTTTCTCCTGCCAGTTGTAGAAGTCCATAAGTCAAAGTTGTTAAACTTTTCCCAGTTAAAATGTAACTCTAAGAACAAAGTAATCTGATCCCTTAGAGCCAAGTAATCATCTTTTTAGAGGCTCCAGTTTGGGAAAGTCTCCAATGTGCTGGAAGGTTCACAGATCCGAGTGGGCTGCAGCAGGGGGAGTGTGTGTGTGTATGTGTGTGTGTGCGCACGCATGTGTGCGCCAATTGCCTCTCCAGGTAAACAGTTCCCAGGGAGCAGAAAGGCTGGCCTGTTCTTTTTTCTCTCTTGCAGCACAGTCAATACTGTAAGGTTAAATGCTGCCTGTTGCCATTTCAGACACCACCAATTTATATGTGAGCAGGAAGAGATCCAGCTGCAAACCCTTTGACAAATAGGAAGACTTTTAGAAGGGGAGAAGTTGCCAAGTAGGGAAATGAATAGACTTTGGACCCATTTTAAAAAACCAAATCAATATACTTTAGTGCCAGGAGCAATATTTTCTCTCTCCCCACTTCCCAACGTTCAGTAGTAATGGGATCTGCTCTCCCCTTACCAAAGAATCTTCTCCTCTTTCCCAGGGGATCTCAGAATCACCACAATCAATCTTGAAGCTGTCCCATCAAGAGGATTTGGTTCGGCATGTTTTGTTCCACACACACACACACACACACCCAAAAATTTCACTGGTTACTCTGCTTTTACTTTCTACCCATTATCTGGTTTTCAGACATTAAAAAAAAACAGTGGCTCAAATGACTTAGGCAGTCATTTGTTATTAAAGTTGCTGGATTGGTCAGCATTGGGCTTTAAGGATGTCTGCTCTCCTTTCTCATCTCCTGAGTTGGAATACTCTCTGCCATTGCTGAAATGACATCAGCATGAAATGGGTTTTCCTCCTCTGCCCATCTCTATGCCCATCTCTATCCTGACCCTGCTGCTTTCTTCCCCAGTCATTGCAGGCCCCTGACTTCCCTTTCACTTAATGAGTGAAAACCCTAAACAGAGGTTCCTATTCTTTGAGGTTCCCTCTTAGATAGCGTGGCGATGAGGGGAAAGTGCTACTTTAATATTGATTCAAGAAAGGACCACTTTAGCTTGTCTCACTCATGGGCTGGCAACAGGCATCATCAAAAGACTCCTAGTACACCATCTCAGCATGACCCTTAGCATGGCACATATTTAAAAAGCGATTGCTGGGGCATGTGTGCACCATGGTTACATTAATGTGGGGAAGTATCATTTTAATCAGTGGCATCTGGAGGACATCAGGTTGAGATGGGCTTGCACGATAGCCCACTGACCTTTAAATAGGTATTAACTACCAATAACCAACTACCCTACCCCAATTAATGTCACATTACTATCCTTATTAAAATTCCATTCCTGTCACTATAAGATTCCACACAATTTCTCATGGATTGAGTATGGATACATTATAGTTTTGATCTAGCTAGTTAATCAAGCCAAGGAGATCAAATTAGTTAATCCTGGAGGGAATCAATCATAACTGTTCTGTGGAAGGCCAGATACTGAAGCTGAAGTTCAAATATTTTGGCCACCAAATGAAAAGAGAGGACTCATTGGAAAAGGCCCTTATGTTGGGAAAGACTGAAGGCAAAAGGAGAAGGGGTGGTAGAGGATGAGATAGTTAGATAGTGTCATTGACTCAACGGACATAAATTTGGGCCAACTCTTGGAAACAGTGGAGATCCATGGAATCCAAAGAGACGGACACGGCTTAGTGACTGAACAACAACAGTTAATCAGTGCTAAGTGGTCCATGTCAAATAAAGTATGATCAATTCATATTTGATCATTTTCAAAATAATTCTGTAATTTACCATTGTTTTTACCATTACCACACATCATATTTGCTTGCCCTCCAAACTGCACAAAAACAAACAACTATGTATATAAATTTTCTCAGGACCATAAATTTTGTGGCATAAGCAAGTTGCTGGTCTTTAGAGATCAGACAGTTTTGCTGCATGCAACTGACTCATAGCCCTACTTTTCTTATAATTACTTATAAACAATTTTGTTTCCATGCCTCTTGGTCCCCATCAATCCTGTCTCTGCTCATCATCTTCTCCCATGTTCTTTCCCCAACTCTCCTACAACTAAGTATAGGTGAAAACCTCTTTCATAGGAATTTATTCCATTTACCTGATGAAGTAGATATGTAGCCACTACAGTTCATGTGAGAACAATGTTGGTTAGTCCTTAAGAGTTAAAACTGTGGGCAGATAGAATGATGGTAAAGCAACACAACTCACTCTCATCGGTGACTTCTGAGTATGATGTACAAAAATAACTAGTCATTTTTGTACAAAAAATCCAAGGAATAAGAGTGAAAGTAAAGCTTTTTGGAACTGTACTGCAGCCTTACGCTACTGAATTCCAACTGATTTGAAATGAAGCTGGTTTAAGAAATCCAGTTTAGATTACAACCCCCTTCTTCATTTTGGCCACAAGAATGACTTGATGACACCTGAGCTATGAAATTCCTGTGTTTTCTTGGTAGATTACTATCGCTACCCAGAAGATGGTGTCTTCCTTTAAACCCATGTATATATAGCTTTGTGCTAAAAAGATAAGATTCAAATGCAATAAAAATCAGTCAATCTAAGAAGCCTGAGGTTTAAGGAAAATGTTAACTCTACGCTCTGATCAAAGATTGCTAAGTGGTGCTACTTTCCCAGTGATAAACCGAATATTCCATTTTCTAGTAAGGATAAATTTATCCCCAAATGTCAAAAACATATGTCCTTCTCTAAGTGGTATATACCATTTTGTCTGGATTGACCTAAAAGCAGACATACTGTTGCTTCCTCCCATA
Source organism: Pareas carinatus (assembly GCA_032468095.1). Taxonomy (NCBI): domain Eukaryota; kingdom Metazoa; phylum Chordata; class Lepidosauria; order Squamata; family Pareidae; genus Pareas; species Pareas carinatus. The sequence goes on from JANHFO010000373.1 coordinate 116,397, forward strand.
TCCTGGGGTCCACTTCCAAAGATTCCTTAACTTGAATTAATTAGAGCAGGTACATGTGGACCATCCCTTCAAACCGTAAATCAAGATAGGGAATATCAAGCAATTTGGCATCCCTTCAGCCAGGCATATGGCATATTTCTGTGGAAAAGTTTCTTTTGGAAGCAGGAGTTAAATTCCTTGAAATTTGATCTGGGACTCTCTGAAGAGAAATTACCACAGACTCCAGCTCAGGATTTTGCATAAAAAGAATTGTTAGCCTTGGCCAATATATATTAGCTTTGCTCAGCATGGTTCCTGTCCAGGGTTTGGCATCATACTAGGACAATAGACCTGGTGATAGAGGGCAGTGGGTATTGTAACACCTCTGGAGGAACTAAATTGAGGTAAACTACAGTACTGAACTTGACATATTTTAAGAAATGTCAAATGAAAACCACATTAAATCCAAATCCCCAAAATGATAAACACATTAAATATAAAACCTAGCCCTATTTAGTTCAATTCTTGCAACAAATGAACACGACTGTGAAAATCTCCAGCGAACTTGTATTTCCTTTGATACCACCGTGGAATAGAAATGTCCTTTGCCCATGGTACGGGAATGGTTTGTTTGGAAGATTGAGGAAACGTTGCATTTTTCAGAGATCAATTAATTTTTTTCCAACTAAAATTTCCACTCTTAGAACATTTCCAGCTAATGCAAAATAAAATAAAATAAACCTACCCCAACTTTAATAAATCTTTTACCTTACCAGAAAAGCTTCAGTTTCCATTTTATTAGAATATATATGAGGTCTTTCATGAAGGGCAAATGATGGTAGGTAGAAAAGAAACTGCACCTCATTCAGGCAGACTAAATGAAGAGCCTTTTTCTCTGTTCCCTAATGTGTTCTCTGCAGACTTTGAGTACATCATGGATTTCAGATTTCTCACTGTGCCATCAATTACTTCAGTCCTCCAGGAGGGCTGCCTTGTTCCCTCCATTTTCACTCCCCAGGTCTCCTGGCTTTCCCGCTGTGAGAATACTGCAAATTCTCGAAGCATAAACTCCAGTTTACCAGAACACAGACTTGTCACCCCTTTCATTTACTTCAGCTAAAACCACCTACCTTAACCATCCCTCTCAAACACATTATAGAGCAAAGCCCTATTTTCCTACCATCATCTTCAAATACAGAGAGGCTCCAAGAGCCATTTTAACGAAATGCTTATGGATCATGTTCAGCAAACGTTGGTGGGTTTGTTTATTTCTAAGATAAAAATTACACCTCTTTGAATGTGTGATTTCTTATGAGCCAACGTGATCCCAGGGCAGAAAAAAAGGAGTATCTTATAAAAATGTCAGTTTTGATTCTTTATGGTGGACCATTATGCTGCATTTTATTATGCTACTCTGTTAAAATCATGGCATCTCCACTAAGTAGGATTAATGTTGGATTTCAGCATGATTTCAAGGGAAATATAACATCTGCCAATATTTCAACCTTATCTGTTGTTCGCCAATGCACTGTGTTTTAAAGGAAATCCTTGATTGTATATAATGAGTCCTATTCAAAGGCACGGATCATTAAAATGAACAAATGTGACATTCATTCTATATTTTTTGTCTGGTACATGATGGGAACAAATGGGAACAATAGGACAAGAATGATAGGCACACTGGTGCACTTACGCACGCCACCTCACAGACTTCTTAGAAATGGAGTGAGGTCCACGGTAGACAGTTTAAGGTTAAAGTTTTGTGTGTTTGAGGATGTAACAACAGCATCAGGTAGTGAGTTTCAGGCATTAACCACTCTGTTGTTAAAATCATATTTTCTGCCATCGAGCCTGGAGCGGTTCACTTTGAGTTTGTATCTGTTGTTAGTCCGTGTATTATTATGGTTGAAGCTGAAGTAGACATTGACAGGTAGAACATTGTAGCAGACAATTTTGTGTACTAAGCTTAGGTCGGATCGTAGGCGGCATAGCTCTAAGTTGTCTAGGTCCAAAATTTCAAGCCTGGTGGCATAAGGTATTCTATTGTGGGCTGAGGAATGGAGTACTCTTCTCGTAAAATACCTCTGGACTCGTTCAATTGTATTAATGTCCGCTATACAAAGTGGATTCCAGGCAGTTGAGCTGTATTCGAGAATTGGTCTGGAGAGGATTTTATATGCCCTGGTTTGCAATTCAATCTTACTGGAAAAGCAGCTTCTCAATATTAGGTTAACAACTGTTAATGCCTTTTTGGCAATGCTATTACAGTGAGTTCTGGGGCTTAGATCTTTTGAAAGGAGTACTCCTAGGTCTTTGACAGAGGGTTATCTTCAAAATTCTATCCACCCAGTTTGTATTTAGTGTTCTGATTCTTTTTGTCAATGTGTAACACAGAGCATTTGTTGGTTGAGATAGTTGCCAATTGTTCGACCATTTAGACACATAGTCAAGGTCGCTTTGTAGGACAGCAGTGTTATCAGTAGTGTTAAATAGTTTTATGTCATCAGCAAAGAGGATGCAGTTGCTTTTAATGTGATCGCAAAGATCATTTATGTAAATTAGAAAGAGGGAGGGTCCTAGAACAGTGCCTTGGGGGACACCGCTGTTAACTGGTGCAGGGTTTGATATGGTACTCCTTATTTTAACTACTTGTTGTTTGTTTGACAGGAATGCAGCTATCCCTTTATGCAGTAATCCAGAAATGCCATAAGATCATAATTGCAACAATAGTTTGTCATCTACCACTGAGTCAAAGGCTTTGCTGAAGTCTATGTAAATTGCATCTATTACTTTATCCTGGTCAAGTTGTATTGTCCAAATGTTTTTGCAGTGTAGGAGTTGTAGATTACAGGACATTTTTTTCTGAAGTCAAGCTGATTGTTAGAGAGTAGGTTATTTATCTCTAAGTGGAGGATAATGAATTGGTTGATGATTACTTCCATGACTTTTCAGGTGACACAACATAATGAGATTGGTATGTAATTTTCAACTAGGCTGGGGTCTGCCTTTTTGAAGATAGAAATGACCGTGGCTAATGACCATAGGTCAGGCAAAGTGCTGGATCTGACAGATATCTTGTAGATTGTTCTTAATGGTTCAGCAACGTGACGTAGTAAATGATCAACAAGAACAACAACCCTGCATTAATTTCTTAAATAAGAAGATGCCATTTTCTTTGCAAAGGGGAGAGAAATAATATCAGGAAATGTAATGTGATCTAGCTGTTTCGGAATGGAAATCGGATGATTTGGCCAGCTTCCACTTGAATCTGCTCATAGATCCATTTTCGGTTGCAGCGACATTCTGCTCCACACTTTGTTGAATTGCATTTAGGACAAGGGTAAAAGCAGCCCAAGCAGTTCTTTTCTAGACAATCACACAAATCTGTTTTATTGGAAATTAGATGGCCGTGTTTGTCATATTTCTTCAGAGTCCTATAAAATAGCAAGAAGATGAACTTTGTTAGATTGTTAGAATATGAAGTAAAAAATGAAAATGCACTGCAACGCAAAGAAAAATATCTCCAGAATTCCCCTATGATACTATTTTAATGTACAAATAAAGAACACTTTTATCTTTACTTCAAGATGGAACCAGAGACCTATTTAAAAGAGGAGGAAGAAAATTGCTTTGGCAGATGGTTGTTCAGGACTGCTTAGCATGGGAATTTTTTAAACTCAGGTAAACTATAAATGGCAGCAGTGGCGTGCCAGATTGTGACCTGTTAGGATATGCACTTTTTTAATATGAAAGCAATATCCCCAGTGGAAAAGAAAAATATTATAATTCTGATCAGCTGCATAAGTCTTAAAAACAGGACATACAGAGCAGCAAATTAAATTCCAATTGAGCAGAGGATTACCAGATTGCTAATGTGGAAAACAGCCAGCCACATAGACCAGATAGCGAATTAATTCCCATCCAAACTAACCAGATATAAAAACTGACATGAGGATATAGTCTTGGAAACTACATATATACATACAGGTAGTCCTTGACTTATGAATGATCTGTTAACCATTCAATTATGACGGGTCCAGAATGGGGGACCAGCTAGTAAAGCACTTGTGGCTATCATAAAATATCATGCCACCTCCTCCCTCGATCACATGACTACATTTCGGACCCTTGGCAACCAGTGTCATAATCATGTGACCCTGATTGGCATGGCTTTCCATTTACAAGTGTGGTGTTTACTTAACTATCACAGTTTCACTCAACAACCACTACAAAAAAATGTTGTAAATTCAGGTTCAGTCACATGCATGCATGCCTTGACTTATGACCATAATAATTTATAGCCAAAAATCTGCTCCCAAATGTCATCATAAGATTCGGCGGCACCAGCCCAGTGTGGCCAGCAGAGGGCAGCCATCTCATCACTGCCAACTCTCTGCTGCTTTCTCTGTGCTGCTGTTTCTCCACTGCTGATTTCTCTGTTGGAAACTGGCTGCGGGCACCGAATGGAAAGCCAGGCAAGCGAGTGGGCTGTCAGGGCATAAGGGGGAGGTTGCCTCTGCCCCAAAGACTGACCTGGTAGTGTGGCTGCAGTGGGGAAGAGGGCAGAAGGTTGGGAGCAGACAGGGGCTTCCTGTTTGACACCACCTGTCGCTGCCTCTGCCATCACATGGGCTAGGGGGGCTTCATTGGCTCTGCTGGGGGAGGCTGCGTTGCGTCTGCCATTGCAGGGGCCGGCGGGGCTACAGTGAGGGAGGTTGGAAAGTTTGAGAACTACAGGTAATCTTAGAGTTACGATGCTTCACTTAGCAACCGTGACGAGTGACCATGACCCTGTGAAAAAGTCATTCCTGAAGCTCCCTCTTTGGAGATGTGTGGTGGGATTTAAGAGGGTTGGAACTCGGGCGAACATCAGATATTTTTGTGCCTTGAAACTCAGCTGATACATCATCTGATGCAAAGCTGCACGGGGAGAGCTATTTTTAAGCCACATTTAAGCCGGGGATGAAATTTGGTGCAATACATCCAACGCAAGAATTTATTCTGCGATCTGTGTTCATCCGAGCTACAGATAGTCCTCGACTTATGACAAGTGAGCCCAACATTTCTGGTGCTAAGTGAAACTTTTGTTAAATGCGTTTTTTCCCAATTTACGACTCCCCTTGCCACTTTTGTTACTTGAATCACTGTAGTCATTAAGTGAGTCACACGGTGATTAAAGTGAATTTGGTTTCCCCACCGCTGACTTTGCTTGTCAGAAGGTCGCAAACGAGGATCAGGTGACCACGGAACACGGCGACTGTCAAAAATACGAGTCAGTTGCCCAGCATCACAAATTTAATTCTACAACAGTCATAAGTGCGAAACACAGTCACAAGCCTCGTTCTTTGGGGCCATTGTAACTTGGAGCGGTCACTAAACAAGCCATTGTAAGTTGAGGACTACGGGGTAGAGCTTCTGCAGCAGTCCATAGAAAGCAAATCTCATTGGAGGCTATCCTTTTACAACTGCAATGGTCACAAGCGTGAAAAACGGCCCCAAGTCCTGTTTGCTCAGGGCCGTTCTAAAATTCAAACCGTCACTAAATGAACAGATGCAAGTCGAGGGCTATGCATTCTACAGGTAATTCTCGACTTACAGCAGTTCACCTAGCGACCAGGTGACTCACTTAAGAACGGCAGTGATTCACTTGTTGCAAAACTCACTTGACAAATATCTCTCTTAGCGATGGAAAATTGAGGCTCTGTTGTGGTCGCTAAGCAAGGAAAATGTGTTTTCTTCTGCCAACTGGAGAATCTGACTTCACAGTGTCACCGTGTTTTCAGGATTGGTCACTAAGCGAAGTGTCATCAGTCGAAGACTGCCTATATTTTTCAAGCCTGCCTCTTTCAACCTTCTTGAATCCCACCCCCACATCAAAAGAGGAGAGGAGAGACTTTTTTTAAAGACTTGCCACAGTCACTAAGTGTCGTAAGTCGAGGACTGCCTGTACTTTTCAAGTTGGCTTCTTCTAACACTCTTGAACCTCACTGCACACAACTAACCCTGCACATTTTTATGAGATGCAAACAGCAGTCCCTTTAAGTAAATCTTATGTTGTGATAAACTGAGTTTCTTCAAATAATAATTGGGATATTTAGTATGTTATAGCAACCTGTCTGTCCTGTACATTGATATTTCTATTTGTTTCTCCAAAGGCCACATCAACAGAGCTCTTGCATTCAACTTAGGTCAAAATGGCAACCATGAGTGCAAAGGAAGTTGCACTTATATTTTATGTACATTAAAACAAGATGTGTCTTTTTCTAAACCGAAATGGGTGTGGCAACAAAAACTAAGCTTTGTTCAAATGGAAAATAACTGAAGGGCAGCCTCCCATGTTACATTATCAAGGAGACAGAATCAAAAGTAGAAATCCATAGGAGAGATGTCCCAAGATTTATTGTTATTCAGTAAGACTTTTTAAACCATATTTTTTCTCTTTTTTATTTAAAAGTTTTATAAACACAAGCATAGTAAAATAGAAACAATCAGAAATTTAAAATATTGTCAGGCAGAGGATAAGTGTATTTATTCAATAGGAATAGATACCACCAATTCCAGAATAAATTGTTGAAAAATTAAAGCCACAGATGATTCCCAAAAGAAGCAGCAAAAACACAAAGCTAAATGGTAATTTAACAGGAATTAAAAATTAGGAGCCATATGTATACATCTATCATTGCGAGGAAAATAGCAAGGACCAGTATTAAGCATGTTTACTGCCTTATTTATAAAGGTGGTATAAGAATCCTATACATTCAATACAGCTTCAGTTCAAAAGGGTTATTCCTTTTATTAACATAGGTACTGCTGTGTCACACTCCAACATTAATGAAAAAGCCTGCTATCACTATAAAATAATTTGAAAATTTTGTCCTCTCAATCAAGAATGAACTCAAAATGGAAGAATGAGGCGAGGGGAAATTAGCAGAAATCTCTGTGGGACTAGGAAGGTTTATTTTGGCAAAATAAACCTAAGAGACAATAGGAACTGGGCCAGGGAATTAAGGACAATCCCTTTCTGTGTATATATATCCTCAAGCAAATTTAATTTGAAATATTTCTTTCTTTGCTGGCTTTTTGCTGTCTATATTTTTCAAACTTGGCAACTTTAAAATCCATGTGGACTTCAACTCCCAGAATCCCCTAGCCAGTATGTTTTCCCAATTGGCAGCTTTAAGATATCTGGATTTCTGCTTCCAGAATTCCCCAATCAGCATGTTTTTTGAACTTGGCAACTTTAAGATGTGTGTGGACTTCAATTCCCAGGATCCCTGAACCACCATGGTTTTCGCAATGGGCAACTTTAAATATGTGTGAACTTCAATTCCCAAAATTCCTCAGCCAGTATGTTTTCCACAGATGGCAACTTTAAGATATGTGAACTTCAGCTCTCAGGATCCCCGAGCCACTATGGTTTTCACAGTGGACAACTTTAAATATGTGTGAACTTCAACCCCTAGAATCCCCTAGACAGTTTTTTAGCAACGTTAAGATGTGTATGGACTTCAGCTCTCAGAATTCCTCAGCCAGTGTATTTTTGAAACTTAACAATTTTAAGGTATGTGAACTTCAAATCCCAGAATTACCCAGCCAGCCAGCTGGAAGCTGAAGTCCACTTATCTAAAAGTCGCCATGTTTGAAAACCACTGTGCTAGGCAGTGAATTCAGCTATAGTTACAGAAAATGTTGTAGGAGAAAGCTATCTATGTTGTCAAAAAAATCAGGAGAAGTTTGTATCCTCTTTTCCAATTAACCAATTTTATCTAATTTATTAAAATTGGTTAGTCAGAAAAGGTGTTGTCAAACTCTTTACAACCATAATTAGTAGATATGTAATTTCAGGCTTATGGTTATTCATTGGAAATCCAAACTGCTTCGTCATCGTCTTGGGATAATCATACTGAACAGTTGATCTTGGGAAATTTGACGAGCAAGTAAAAAAGAACATAAAACATGAGTTTAATCACATTTTATCATGTCAGATTGACAGTAAAAACTGCACAAGTTCAAAACGTCAGCAGATGAGCCTGCTATCCAAGGCCCATATTGCAACCCTGCCAATTTTCACCTAAAATAGAAACTCCTTAGGAATTTATCATGCAAGTTTCACTCCATGCCTAAGGAAAGATGGCAATTGAATGAATTAACCTACGCTAAAGTTTATGGAAATCCAACAGATGAGTAGAGCAGTCTTTCTCAATCTTGGCAACTTGAAGATGTGGGCTTGGGGGAGAAATTCAACTCCAAGAATCCCCCAGCTAGCCAAAAAATTTTCCCCACCCACCCTCAAGTTGCCAAGATTGAGAAACAATGGCTGAACGAATTAAAAACAGTACACTCAATTGTAGTTGGAAGCCATAAAGAGACCAATGAAGTTTTTCAATAGTCTTCAAAGGCGGCCCCATGGAGGCACATTGCAGTAGTCTGGGTAACTTGGAGTGAACTACAGGTAGCCCTCAACCACAATTGAGTCCCTAAAATTCTGTTGCTAAGCAGACAGTTATTAAGTTTTGCTTCATTTTACGACCTTTCTTTCAGCAGTTGATAACTGAATCACTGCAGTTTTTAGGTTAGTAATATAGTTATTAAGCGAGTGTGGCTTCCCCCATTGACTTTGCTTGCCAGAAGGTCACAAAACGAGATCACGTGACCCCAGGACACTGCAGCCGTCGTAAGTATAACCATGTTGCCAAGCATTTTAATTTTGATCACGTGACCATGGGGATGCGGCAACGGTCATATGTGTGGAAAATGGTCATCAGTCAATTTTTCCAGTGCCGTTGTAGCTTTGAACAGTTATTAAACAAATGGCTGTAAGTCAAGGACGACCTGCACCAACTAATTCACACAATTGTTTGTGTGGTAAATCCCAGGTGGCAGGGCTCCAAAACTCTCAAGCTAATGCTGATATTTAACATGCCATGATTTATTTAAAGCATAGTTTACCCAGCTCAGCTACCATACACTAACACAACATGACTACAGCACTTTCTGAAAATCGGTCTGTTTTCATCTGTGGCAGAATGGGACAATTAGCCAGGAGCAC
>JANHFO010000373.1:152561-180751 GCA_032468095.1 Pareas carinatus
TTCAAGGGGAGCCCCATGTAGAGAGCATTGCAGTAGTCCAGACGGGAAGTGACGAGAGCCTGAGTGACTGTTCGTAGCGAGTCCCGATCCAGAAAGGGGCGCAACTGTCGAATCAGGCGGACCTGATAGATGGCCCCCCTGGCGACGGCTGCCACATGATGTTCCATAGACAGCCGTACATCATCATCATTCATTGCAGCTTTGAAAGACATTGATTCTTTCTGCCCCAATTAGATCCATGGGGAAGGGGGAGATTTTTAAGGGACCAAATAGATGTTATACAAGGCTTAAGGCACCAATTTTAGTCCTTAACCTCCGATATGACCTCCAAAAGTGGTCTGACTAGTTCACCCTTCTCAACCCATCTTATATTCTCACAGTGTAATAATCTTTGAGGCAAGAGAAGAAGTTGTAATTTGTAACACCAATTCCCATTTCTTTTCAGGTAAAATGATGGCCAGAGACTGAATGGGCAAATTGTTCAGAGATTATTTCTTGGCTTAAAAGCTATACAATATACATATTTTGATTGAATATGTTGACAAATAGGAAACACTGACTGGTATTAATTGGATACAGATATCCAAATTATGATTTATAACTGTAACCTTCTCTTATAATATATATATAGTGGTAAATTAAATGTAAAAAGCAATTTGGGGAAGAAAAGGAATTTCATGTTTTCCATAGAATTTTTCTGGTAGCATAAAAGTCATTATGTACAGCTGATAAAAGTGTTTAGTTGAGATTTTGTACCATTTAGCTATACATTCTTGGTCCGTTTTGCTATGGATGTCTTAATCTACCCTGAAAATTCTCATATGGAATTGTTGTCTGTAGTCTCGGGCTATACCGTTTGAAAATTTGGCACGTTTTGATTCGTTTGATGGTCATTTAGGCACAGAGAAAATGATTCAATGGGCTTTGAAAATGGCATCAATCCCGTTGCAGAGAAATTCAAAGAAAGCCAGCAGAGACAAAATGAAGATGGAAGAGATTACATTACCGAGAGGGAGAAAAACATTCTGCTAGACATAATTGCTAGTTAGCTATAATGTTAAATGTAAGGCCTGCAAGGAAATACTGCAGGAAGTGATCCTGGTGCATTCAGTGATGTAGTTCTTAGTAAATGAGTCACTGCTGACACATAGATCTCCCAAATAAAAGACTGTAGCTCACTGGATTGTGTTGTTTTGTGCTTGACCCAATCTTATAAATTAAATACTGAGAAATAACTAAATACAGCACCAAACAGAGGTGAAAGGGAATATGAAAACAGGAAGATAGGCTATTGCTACCACAGCTGAGCACATGCCTGCGTTGTAATCCCTTATCAAGTGGTACAGTCTGTATTGTGTTACATGATTGCACAAAGATAATTCCTAGATCTCTTTCTTTTGTTATCCTACTGTTTAAAGATGCAAGTTGACCATTACCAATATGGCAATATATGCAAATGTTGGTTGCAGAAATATTGTAGTTGCACAAGTTCCCTCTTTGTGCATTAAATTAGATCTGTGAAAAGAGGAAGTATGACTCATTCAGGGCAAAAAGTCCCAATAATTTGGCTGGGGTAAAGGAACAAAGCAAAGGCGCGTGTATCTATTTATTTATTTATTTATGATAAACATTTGTGTTGCGGTGCTATATTTATCTGTATCAATGTAAATGACTGTGGTTACACCTAAATAAATGAAGATATGCTATAAAGCAGTGATGGCGAATCTATGGCATGCGTGCCGCAATGGGCACACAGAACCCTCTCTGTTGGCAAGCGAGCCAAGTTGTCCCAGCATCGCCCTAGAGCTGAGCATGCTCCAAAGAGAGTAGCGGCACTGGGCAATGACATCACAAGCCATGAGTCATTAGTTGCGACTCGTCTGGGCACTCGGTACCTGAAAGGTTAACCATCACTGCTATAAAGCAATATTGAACCAGGCACAGCCGTTGAATCACAATAATTCTTCAATTTGAAACAAGTAAAAGATGTTATAGAAATGCTGAATTTGTGTCATTGAACACATGCACATATGTACCGTACCTAATAAAATAGATATGTTACATTGTCCATAAGGAGGTACCAAGGTTGAATCTCTGCTTAAATTAATTGATGGGATTCATCAAAATATTTAATGATTGACCTGTGTAAGTACAACTCAAAACACTTTTGCAAAAGTGAATGAATGATGTTTAGATAGTGTGACAATGATGACAAAGTTCCCCCACTTCAATTCTTTCTCAGTGTGATTGTTAGGAAACAAAACCAATTTATTGCTGGTTGTATTTGGGAATATGCAGAAAAATGCAGGGAGCTGAGTGCTACTCTCTCAAACCTTAAAAATAGAAAGAAAGCTTCCTGGTGTGGATGAAACTTTAGAGACCAGGATGATACATACACAGGACCATAAACAAACACCAATACACAGAATGTTTCAAATTCAGATCCTTGGAACAAACTGTGGAATATGCCGACACAGGATTAGTTATTCAAGCACAACATACATTGGAGAGAATGGTTGACATTCCCACTGACGTTTCTGCAACAAACCTTCCAACTGCCCACAGTAATTCATTCGAGAATTTAAGTCTGTTTGAAGATTAAGGCAAATTAATGCATGTGCATTGTAACTCAGGAACTAACAGATGTCTGGACTTCATGCTTAACTTGAAAGAGATACAAGAGAAGGAACTAGTTTAGATTTGGTGCACAGCTGCAGAGATCAGATGACACTGTCAGCTGAATTTTCCTCCTCACTGGCTCTGTATGATTTATCACAGGCAAAACTCTGACCTTTGTTTGGTCGCAAAAGATTCCATCTTAGGAATTTTTTTAAAAAATAAAAGCTGATGGAGTAATAGCTGACAATGATGGCGACAATAATTCACAAAGTAGAGAAGACACAGTGGTGGCTGTACATCATTGGAAGAGCTCCAGAAACATAGGCAGCTGAACTATTTATGGTCTGATCTCATTTTAGATTCCAGGCATGCAGCCTCAAAAAAAGGAGGCTGAGAAAGGAATAGGGCCATATCATCATGGCCCACGTAGCATGCTTTCATGTCCAAAATCAAAAAAGTCACAGAAGCCAAAGCCCTATGCAAAATAGAAAAGTCTTCCCTAAGATATTCAGTGTCAGCAGGATATAGAGCAGTGGCCTCCAACCTTTTGGGTATCAGGACCAGGTCCTTGGAGAGAAGTTTTCTCGCGGCCCAGAGGGGGTGTGGTTTCATGTTCTGCGTGGATCCCGCAAATGGGGCTTTGTTGGTTTGCATGGACCAGTTTCTGGTGTGCCATGGACTGATGTCAGTCCATGGACCGAAGGTTGGGGACCCCTGATATAGAGGACCATCCACCCACCATGGAGACAGTAGCACAAATATTGTGCTGAAGAAGGGGAAGGACTTCTACTCAGTAAAATTCCTGCTATAGAGTTCTGGAGGCTGATCCAAGGCTTTAAAGAACTCCATGTGGACTTGTAAGAGCAGATTGTGCAGCTGAGTATAAGATGACTTCATGCTTTTCTTGAAGCTGAATAGTGTCTGTATAAGAACATTATAATGCAAAAAGAGGAGATAGACCATTGTAGCCACTTTCTACATTATTGTTGACATTGTTGATTATGACATTTTCATAGCGCATGGAAAGAGCTCACATAGCATCAAATTACAGATATTTCCATTGTTTTTTTTAAATGTTAGGGAATATATATAAAAATTGGAAGCCGCCATTTGACAAGTCATCCTGTTATAAAGATATTGTAATTCAATTCAGTAACACGTTCATAATTAACTAAGAGATAAAAATATTATCATCTTTAATATACATACTAATTCCTGAACAGAGGGGAATATGTGTTTGTTGATAGAAATCATCATTTCAACAAAATAAAGTCATGCCTCTTTCAAATCACTGGATGCCTGGGGCTTCCATGGACACATCTATGGAGTGTTTTGGCAACAGGCCAGAAGTAATTTGTGGTTGCTTTTTTCCAGGATTCCTAGCTTACAGCCTTGGTATTCTCTGATGATATCCTACTAGGTCTGATCATGCTTTGCTTTTCCAGATCAATCAAGGTCATTTCAGCAAAGCAGTGCCTAAAATGTAATCTAGTGTTTTTTCAACCTTGACAGCTTTACGATGTGCAGAGTTTCAGCTCCCAGAATTCCTCAGCCAGGCTATAATCTATCACTCAAGTGAGCCTCACCAAGGGCTCAGAAACTCCCTCTACTTCTGGACTGGAATCCATTAAGATGTAACTGAGGATCTTCAAGATGAAGTCTTTGTTCTCTTCACACCTCTAAAGATGTAGTCAGAGGAACATAATCTCTTTGATATCATCCCTTTAGTGTTGCCCTTTGATACAAATGCAACTTTTTCTTAGACAAGATGAGCATGTTGCTTCTTCCAAACGGCTTGCTCATCTCTTGTAGCTGTTACTCAATATTTCTTTTTTCTTTTGTTAACTACTGTGGTTAATATACTATCATTTTCCTCATTGTGACTAAGGCTATTTGTGCTGCTAAAGCTGTACATGAAATGGACAGTTTAAAAACAAAGCAACATGAATCTTCTAGGTAGAAAGCACAACCTTCCCAGTCTTTATGGCTGCCCACCCACTTGCAGGAGCTCTGAATCCAGAGTCTGGATTTATATTTTCTGTGCTTAAGGCCATGTTTTCATTTCTTATTGATGCCATACTGTAGAAGTAATACATTTGCTGCATCCCTGTTGCTCCAGGAAGACCTGAGCTGATGAACAACCAGAGACTTGCTCCAGACCAGTGGATTTTAAAAGAAATTTTTATATGGAATTGCACGTCTCTATGCCATATTGTAAAATCCTACTAAAGCATCCCAGACAGATGGTTATATAATCAACCCTTGAATATATTCAATGACAGGAGCCTACCACTTCTCTAGTTAATTGGTTTCACAGTCAGGTTTTTCTTATTGTTGGGAGGTTTTTCTAACATTCAACTACCTGCAATGTTTTTGTAATGCCTTTCAATTTAAAATGGAGCCAACAAATCACTTAGATACCTTGGAATTTTTTCAGTGGTCCATTGGATCTTATTCCACATTTCATAAGTTTACTAGATCTGGACTGCAAAAATCGAGACAACTTTAACCCTTAGCAGCGGTTCAGTGCTCATTCAAATTTCTGCAGTCCAAAGCTGGTAGCTGGTCCAAACATTTGTTGCCCAATAGCGCTTTAAAAGGGTTGCTAGACTTAAAGAGAACCAGTCTTCTCTAGTAAGCCAAGAAAAATTAACTTTTTGCAAAAAGAGTTATGGAGGAGGGAGGAGTCTCTTACAAACTAAAAATGGAGCTACATCTGAGTACTGTATGAGCTTATCTTGGCCACAGGAAAAAGTGTTTTCTTAGTCATAACATTAATCATATCAATGGCAAAAATATATGTACTGTTAATTCCAGAAGTTTCCAGCTGAGTCCCACCCGCCTCTGCCTTCAATGACTGTTGGAAAAAATGCTTCTTGAAAGAAGTAAATCACATTATGATAACCAATGGAGGTTCTTTCCAGCATATGTGGTATAATTCTGTCACTAAAATAAAAAAGACTAGAAGAATGAGGCATCCTTAGCAATATCAGTAAAAAGTTAGGTTGCACTGAGTCTGCCTTCTGGCTCCTTCATTTTGCAAGCAATTGCGGGAGCTGCTTGAGATTTCAGTCTCTTCCACCACACAAACTTTAAATCAATAGCAGCTTAAAAGCTCCCCGATTCTTTCTTCAAAAGTTGAAACAGGAGGGGGATTTCCACGAGTTCCTTGCCCGTGCAGGGCAGTATATGCAAGAGCAAATTGATTCAGCTGCTTGCAAGACTGGATGGAAAAATGCCCAAGGGGGTCCAGGAATACATCAACAGATGGAAGAGGATTGTGTTGTCATCACGTGCTCACTCTGGTGAGCTGAGCATGCTCTAGCTTGTTCTTCCTGAATCAGTTAGGAGTTTTTAGCTTCCCTGCCTGTGCTGACTTGCAGGATGGGGCAAAATTGCCAGTAATGTTGCAATCTCTTCACATAAAACAAAACGGATAAGTTTAGATTAGCTGAAACTGTCTTAACGTTTCCACCCCCACACACACACATTCCTTCCCCAACAATAACCTATTTAGCTGAATTACACTACCCAACATGTTCCCGGTGACAAAGTCTGAGAGAGCCCAGGCTATCTACGCAAATAACCTGATTTAGAAGGTTAACTTGTAACCCAAGGCTATGAAAACAGTGAATCCACTCTCCAGATGGCAAAG
Source organism: Pareas carinatus (assembly GCA_032468095.1). Lineage (NCBI taxonomy): Eukaryota > Metazoa > Chordata > Lepidosauria > Squamata > Pareidae > Pareas > Pareas carinatus. The sequence goes on from JANHFO010000373.1 coordinate 158,836, forward strand.
TTCAAAGTCCCAGTGACTTCCTAACCACATGTGCTTAATTGCCTTTCCAGCTAAAATGGGGGTAAAGGTAAAATTATAGCAACACAGGGTATGTTACATTATGTTCCCATTACCAGTCAAATTTATCAAACATAAATATTATTATTCATGTTGCTTTCAATATAAAAAATTAGATGTACTATTATTGGAGATGTGTTTTTCATTTCATAATCCTTCCTTTTTTAGCCGAATGTGAATTCATATATGGCCTTCAGGAATTTTTTTTGATGAATTGAAGTATATTCTGCAGCTTAGAGTTGCACTTTTTTTTCCTTCTGGTATTTGTTATTTTTAAAAACTAAATTCTAGTTGTCACAGAAGCAGGAGAAAGTTAGAAAATGTGCCTTTGTTTTTATATTTTTGGTATGGAGAGATATCATTAACCTCTCTTATATTTCTCTGCCCTTTAGCGTCAGCCTTTCAATTTGGTTGTAGCACAAAGATAAAAGGAAATCTATTTCTATAAGCATTGCAGAGATTGATTGTATCATTTTCTTGAACTGATTCCTTGCATTCCAGTTGGCTGCGATTAGAACAATGAAACTTCTCATTGTAGTCCTTCCTTTCCCTTCCTACTTTTGGAGGTTGCATTTTTATATCATTAACTAATAAATAATAATAAGTATTATCTTTTATAATATGTATATAATTGATAATAAAGACAAAAAGTCTGAACAATGACATTGCATTACTTGGAGACAGCAAAAAACAAGGAAACAACCAGCAAAAATCATAGCAGATAGAAGTAGAATGACTGTGGCAAAGGAAAGCAAAGATAGTACCAGTAGTAAGCTGCCTTGAGTGCAATCTCAAAACATTGGAGCACCATTTGTTGGGATTAACAAAGTCACCATCAGTCAATTGCAAAAGGAAGCTTTGCTTGGAACAGCTTATATCCTGCAAAGAAAATAATTTAACACCATCAAATAATAATATGTCCCTATCCCAAGTACTTAGGAAGGACTCTATAGATAGATAAAAATGCTGCATCCAATCTAAATATCTGTAATATATCATGCATAATGTACCATCTCTAAGCTGCTCTAGAAGTGTATCCCAGTTGAAGAGTTTAAAATGTTTCAGATAAATAATAAATGCATACCAGCAACCAAAGTCAGCACTGTACCAAACAACATAATGTAACAATTGTGGGGCGTTGAATGTTTTGCCCTGTGAATTTAAGGTGTAGATAAAGTAGTCATTTGCTTTATGAATGTCACATTGAATGCGAAATAAAATCCCAATTTGATACTGTGGGACAAAAATGCCCATATGTCACCTTCTCCTTTGTAGAACTGTATCAACAGCTCCTTGGGCAGCCTGAACTTTCGGAGTTGACGCAGAAAGAACATTCTTTGTTGTGCTTTTTTGATGTTAACATTTTTTATGTTAGTTGACCACTTTATATCTTGAGATACCTGTGTCCCCGAAAGTAAGCCATCCTCTGGAAATAAGACCTACTTACAGTTTTGCCTCTAGCTGAAATATAAGGCATCCCCCGAAAATAAGACCTCCCCGATAATAAGGCCTCCCCTCCAGTGCAGCTGAAGCAGACAGGAAGTTCTCAGTGGAAAAATAAGAACCCCCTGAAAATAAGACTTAGCGCATCTTTGGGAGCAAAAATTAATATAAGACAGTGTCTTATTTTTGGGGAAACACAGTATTATTCAACCTAGAAACTTGAAGGTCTCTACTATTGATACTTTGTTGTTTAGTATTGTGAGAGGTGATAGAATAGAAGGGCTTCTCCTAAAACCTATTATCATTTCCACAATTTTGAGTGAGTTCAATTCAAGATTGTTCTGTCTGCACCACAAGGCTGGTTGTTCAATTTCTCGCCTGTAGGCAGATTCATCGTTGTCTCCAATGAGGCCAATCACTGTTGTGTCATCTGCAAATTTCAGTACTTTGACAGAGGAGTCATTCGAGATGCAGTCGTTGGCATATAAGAAGAGAAGTGGAGGGGGGGCTCCTGTGCTGATTGTACAGGTATCTGATGCTATTTTGCCTAGCTTTACCTGCTGCTTCCTGTTTGTTAGAAAGCTTATAATCCATTTGAGGGGTGTGGTCAGGCATGGCTAGCCGAATCAGTTTGGTTAGAAGAATATCTGGAATGATGGTATTGAATGCTGAGCTGAAGTCCACAAAAAGGACCCTTGAGCAGGTCCTTGGAGATTCAAAGTGTCGAAGTATGCGATGCAGAGCCATATTAACAGCATCATCTGTTGATTTATTTGTTCGGTAGGCAAATTGCAATCTGGCGCCAACTTGGTATTAAACTTTAGTTTTATTTATTTATTTAGTTGACTAGATTCTTGTGTATAGGCTTGAAAAGAATCTTCTGTGTTGCAACTTAACAAATGGTCCTGATCCTTTGCACCTGACATTTCTCTTAAGAAATTGGTAAATACCAGTAATTTAACCATAAGAATACAAATCTCATCAAGATATGAAAATCCCTTAGACACACAGTACAGTTTCTCCTCCTTAACACCTCTCACCCAACAATCAGGCAAGGAAAGTAGAAATTTTCTCCCACAGGGGAAATTTTCTCCAACAGAGAAAATGCTTTATGCATGATTTCACATGTTCCCCAAGGCAAACACTTCAGGACAACCCTCAGGAACACCAGGTCAACCACACTGTAAATATTATGGTCCCTAAGCTTTTCACTTGTGGTCACCTTTGATACAGTCTATTATGCTGTCAAATAAAACTACTCTCTTCTTCAAGCAATTGTCCTATGTATTCATTTTGTGTCCATATCCCAGTTTGGCCTCGAACTCAGAACTTTCTTCTGACAATACCTGTGAATTTAGAAAGAGAAAGAATCAAAATGACAAAAGCAATGTAACATGGTATATTGTGTTGTTGACAAACTGCTCCATAACTCCTATAAGTTCATAACTACTTTGTGAAAACGGAAATGCAACTATTTGAGGTAAGAATGTTCTAGAATTTAGTCAGGTCTGATTGGGGCACAATCACAGGGAAACCTTGGATAGAGATTACGGGTTTCATGGCCACATAGCAAAAATCCAGACTACCACTAGGCATCACTAGGTTTTCTGAAGATGTTTGTTGTCATCTATTGGTCATCCAGATTTATGCAGCTCAGGCAACAGTAGAACCTAGCAGGATTTTTGTTATCATATGTAGGTAACTCTATTAGGATTTAAGGTGGACACAGTAGAATGAGTTCTCTCCCTCCCCTTAAAAAACCCTACAAATTGCAAATTGTATTGTAGTGTTTATCTGGTTACTTAAGCGCCATCATTTTGGGACTTTGGGAATTAAACTAGCAAGTGTACCGTACTTTTCCCCTCATCGCTTGGAACTGTAGAGAAAAGTTAGGTCAAAAGTTTGCCTGCAAGCCGTTGATAGAACTTTATGTACGGCATAAACTATGTAGTAGCTGAAATGCAAGAGGCTGCTTTTGTTTGAATAGCATATGAAGAGTTTGTTCATGTCTCTACTATGCCCCTGTTTTACAGTTGCTAATATAATCAACACAGAGGCGCACAGAAACAGACATACACATTTTTAAACATATTTGCTTGGAATGAAATCGGGATCCTTCCCTTTCTTTTTATTTTGCACTTCAGTGTATTTATAAAATAGCAAGTTCATCAAGAAGAACAGACCAGTTAAAGTTGGCGTTACCCAGACGTCATAAAAATAATGTTAAAGCACAAAAGCAATGACAACTTTAAGTCTGTCTGGTGGGCAAAGAAAGGGGAAAAACACTTTTTAATAACAATTCTTTTTAAAGAACACATGTTCTTTCCTTTCTGAGCTAAGTGTTAATTTTGCCAAAAAAAGACTGTAAAAGTGTGAAGTTTAGCTATCTGCTATTAACTCTTGCCAAGGTTGTTTCTTTTTCTTTTTTTTTAAAGCAAAGCAGGAAAACAAGAATAAACTGCACTTACTTAGATGTGCTTTGACCTTATAGCCAGGGTCACTGAGGAAAACAGCCTCCAGGAAAAAAAAGTGCTGGCAGAAGACTATGGATTGATGAAACCTCCAGGAAAACTGCAGTCTGAATCCCAACCAGAGAGTTTATGATTAATTTTGCAGGCATTTATTGTGCAATGTAAAATGGATAGTGGCCAGCTCAGGAGTTAAGCCAGGAGATGACTATCAAACAAAGCTGTTATATTTGGCAGCTTTTTCCAACGCTGCTGTGCAAAACAGACATATTGAAACTAATTTTTGGATTTTACTAAGCACATACTTTTATTCTGTGGATTTTCCCCCTCCCCCTCCCCTTTTTCCTCTTCTAAAGGGGAAAAACATGACCTGAGGTGCTGACTGGAAAGTACTGTATATGGCTTGCAAGGTCAAAATGTGAACCCTGGAGAGCTTTGTGTCTCTAGAGGGGTTTGCTAGAAGCCATCTTAACTCCCATCTCCTTACTCAAGCCTTCCCTGTGACCTTAGATGGATTTTTGCACTTCTGAAAATGAAACTCTGCCTCCTGTGAAGAATGTAGCTATTGCTCTCTGCGGAAGATGAGAAGAAGCACTGAGGCAACCATTTGGGTTAACAAGGAGAAATACTGTCCTTTTCAGCTTTTCTTGGCTTAAGGGCAATTCCAAAGTATGTTTAGAAAGAGTCTGACTGCTGTGGCGTACTTTAGCAATGGAGCTTAATGTGTAACCAGGTTTTATGTTTCCTCTATGTCAGCAGCTGGCAAGAGAATACTGTAAATACGGGTTCCCATGAGTAAATAGAGATACCTATGGAAAGGAAAGAGGGCAACTCAAGGAGGCAGTTCTGAAATTCATGCCCTTGTTATTTTAAGCGATAAGATTTGAGTAGCCAGTCAACCATGCAGATGGTTTGATTTCAAAAACAGGAAAGAGCCTTTCACTCACCCTCTTTCTTTTTTTTTAAGAGCCAACTTCTGAGGCAACAGTAAGCACTTGGAAAGAGAAACTGACTTTGTGGTTAAGCGAGTTTACTTCCTTGCTTGTATAATGATTGAAATGTTGCAAAGCACGATGGGACAGCTGTGTTGATAACCACAAACTCCAACAGTTATGATGAAAACGTTCTGAAACAGACCACGGAGTTGTCGGAAGAGATGAGAAATTCTCCACCCCCTGGGCTTCAATGTGTGTGTTTATGTGTGTAGTTTAGTGATTCAGTGCAGAAGACAAGTTCTTGGAAATTTGAACTTTAAAAGATTTCAGAAACCATTTGTTTCCCTAAGTTTTCAGGACATCTTAAATTTCTAGCAGTTACCTTGAAAGCTGAATAAAATGGCTAAGAAACATTCTGGTACTTGAAAGGCTAATTTTTTTTCCCCTGGAGAATTGAAGCTACCTTCAATACTTAATACTGATTATTTTACTTCCAATTATTTATTCTCTAATAATCTTTTTTTTTTGAAGTGTTGATTGATTTTGCTTATTTTGATAAGGAATTTTAAAAAAATCTTTGTCAGTGGTTACAAGTTGCCAAAGTTTTTCAAGTTTTCTTGGAGATGAAATAGAATATTTTTGAGCCGATTCCTAGAATGAAAAATGTTTTATATCTTCCCTTGACTATTTTGTTGGGGTTCCTTTTTCTGGAATGCGCAGCTGATAAAACTAGAGCAGCACAGGAAGCCTTGAATCTCACAGAGGCTGCTCCACATGACTGCTGATTCCCTTCCCAGAAGGAGCATTTAGCCTCCTTGGGCTTTTCAAAAGTTTTTCTTTTTTTTAAAGCAGCATTTGTCCAGGAAAGAAGTAAAAACAAAATAAGCTAAAACTGGCAGCCGCAATATTGTAGTCAAAGCCCTGTCCTGTCCAGAAAAATGTGTGAGAACGTGGCAAGTCAACATGGCCCCTTGGCTTCAGGAATTAGAGGATGAGGAGACAAGGAGGGTGTTCCTGCCGGTGAAAAATATAGAAAGTCAAGAAAGTCCAGTGTAATCCCATTTGAAGGAATAGTTCAGTAATGAGAGTTTTGGTATGGAACTTCCTGTTGTGTACTGAGTGTGTGTGTGTGGGGTAATAAGGGTCCGGAGCCATGCTCAACTCAACACTTTATTCAACACATGGCATGCGATCTGAAGACACAAACCCATGCCCTGTTGCCCGCTTAAAAACCCTTCAATTTTTCCTCTCCTGCATTGTTCCCCAATCGCAGCCCGGGCTTCTCCTGCACTGTCCACACATTGGCCAGGTCGCTCTTCACCAATCAGTGTGCGGGTTTTCCCCATGCTGCTCGTGATGGGACACAACATTCCGTCTCCCCGGTCCTCCTTAGTGAGCTACAAAGTTCCAGTAATGTGCATTGGGGAGGATTCGAGATGCTTTGCGGTCCAGGAGGTGGCTCCTATCTTCGCAGCAACAGTCTCGGTTGGGGGGTGCTTCCAGCGCTGCCGGTGAGAACCGGTTGTGCCCCCAAAGGTCCTGGCTGCTCACCATCGTCCCCTGCTGGCTGCTGTAGTGCAGCTGCTGGCTGCTTGGGCTCGACTACTGTGGCCTCGTCTGGCGAGTTGTCAGCCTTCTACACTTCAGAGTCCGCCTCTCCCAAGTTGGACCCCGGCTCTAGGAATGCTGCAACTCAGCTGCCCAGCCTCGGCAGTCATGCCCTGACCGTGTCACCTTGGGTCCCAGCTCCTCAATAGTGTCGCATCTGGTTGACGTGCCTATGGACCAGCCGCCTGTCTTCCAGGGTGACTTGGTAAAGGACGGTCCCTTGCACGTCGGCGACCACTACATGCCGTTCCTGTAGTTCTGGGCTCACATCCGGTCTCTCGCCTTGAACACGCTTGGTGCCCTGTGTGGTGGCCTTACCTCTTTGTGAGCATGGTCTGGGTGCAGCCTATCCATCTTGGTAGTGAGACTTTCCCCCCACTGTAGTTCAGCCAGACTCCACCCTGTGACTAGGCAGGGGGTTGTGTGCTGGCCTAATAAATACTCCGCTATTTTACGATGCCAGTCCCCCCCTCCAGTTTTTTTAAGATGTCCTTTGTAGTCCAGACCATCCTCTTGGCCTGCCCGTTCAATGCTGGGTGAAACGATGTGGAGGCGATCTGATGAATTAGATTCTCCCTCAGGAATGACCAGAATTTGTCTGACATGAACTGTGGTTCGTTGTCCGATACGACCACGTCCAGTAGCCCATGTGTGGTGAAGATCATCCTCAGTTCCCAGATCATCCTCGTCGCCATCATGTTAGGGACAGGAGTTACTTCCACCCAATTCGAGTAGCTGTCAACTGCAATGAGAAACAGCTGGCCTTGAAAGGGCCTGCATATTCCACGTGTATACGGGACCAGGGGGTCTGTGTGTTGTCCCACGTCTGGGTGGTTGCCTGGGGCACCTCCGATCTGTATGCTTGGCACTTTGCACAAGTCTATACTTGTGCTTCAATGTCTTTATCAAGTCCAAGCTACCAGACGTAGCTTCGAGCGAGAGCCTTCAACTGGATGATGCCCGGGTGCCTTTTGTGGAGGGCCTCAAGTACTCACACCCTCAGACTACTACTACTACTACTACTACTACTACTACTACTACTACTACAAGTAGTAGTAGTAGTAGTAGTTGTAGTTGTAGTAGTAGCTGTAGTTGAAGTAGCTTAAAGGCCACTTGATGCTGAACACAAATGAAAAAGTTGACTTGGCACTACAACTTGCATGAGTTCAGTGGGTTGAGAAACAAAGTTTTGCAAATAGAAAAAGCCTATTTCAGAGTGTTCTCAGAGAACTCATACAATGCTTCCTGATTGCATAAACAGGAACTGAGAGTAACATGTACTCAGTTCAAAAATATGAACAACATCTAAATGACTTGAGAAAGATCTGATGTGCATCTTCTTGGGATGTTTAATGAACAGCGGTGGATATATATTTTTCTTTTAGTCATGAATTAAAAAAGTAAAGTCTCTTTCAAATCAAGTCAATCATTAGACTTTATGCACTTGTCCTTATAATGTTGTTGGAAACAAAACAGAAGCCTTTTGCCCCGCCGACCTCTTCCAGTTATTTTTTGTTTTAGTTTCTGGTCTACCACATAGACTTGGCTTTCCTAGTAGTTTCACATCCAGATTAACCACGTCTAACTTTGCATAGCTTCTAAACCCAGATATACTATTACCTGATTAGACATTAAAATAAAACCTATATGTTAATTCTCTTCTCTTTCACAAGTGACACATACTTGATTACAGCAATTTTATCTATTCCCACTATCAATAACTTCAGTGATTATGAAATAATTGAAATCCAGACAATGCTGAAGAACCATTCTTCACCGTATTATTGCTACCATAGTTTCAGTAACTTCAAAATGGTGCCATGTGTTCATGGCCTGCAATTTCTGGGTACATTTATTCATTCACTTCCAATGTATTCTAACTAGGTCTCACCAAACTGACAAAAACAATTGACCGGTCAATTCAACCACCTGCAAATCAGCTGTTTTGTTCCAGCTATTCACTGGGTGTGAGGTATATGTGAGGTATATATATATGTGGTGTATGTGTGTGTGTGTGTGTGTGTGTAGAGCAAATTGTAATTGGACCTATGGTTCAGAGATGCTTTCCGAATCTGGGGATATTCGGAATGGCTGCACCATAGAAAGTGTTGATAAAAAAAACAGTACAGTACTTTGTTTTTATGTTTAGAATAGATAATTCTTTCACCGTATATTATTTTAGAGATGCAGGACAATAGACTTGTTAAAACTATGCACTCAATGCAACTCTATTTTTAAAGCTGATTTTTTTGTTGTTTTCCCATTTGTATTAAAAATCAAAAGCAGTGCCCTCCCATCGAGATTTGATCAGACTGGAAGCTTATTTGCACTGTAACTTTAAGGAGTTTGTCTCCTATATGTAAACAAATTTGTCATTATTGCTGACCTGGCTGACCAATAACAGGGAAATAGTGGTCCTGTTAGAAATTTAGCCATCTGGGTTTGTGTCTTACAGCAGCCACCCCACCTTGGCTGGGGAGAAGAGGCTATATTCTCTTTCCAGGGACATCCTTCCTTCCCTGACAGTGAAGAAGATGAGAAAAGTAACTAAGCTTATCTCTTAAGGGAGGGGAAAGTGCTCAGTTTGTGTGGAATGTTTATGGCTACCCTTCACACTGATCTGACACATCATTGCTAGAGAAAAGATGGGATCTGGTAGGTATGCATAAATCACTTTGCTTCAGATTGTCTCTTTGCTGTTGGCTAGTCTGCAGTAGTTATAAACACACTGACACAAAGAAAGTTGTTCTCTCAAATGCTTGGCCTAAATACATTTTGAGTTAGCAAAATGTAATCTTGATGAATATTAGCCTGCTACTCTCTTTTTCATATAATCCAAAATGGTGCTATGAATCCCTGTAACACTACATTATATTATATTCTTAAATGTGAATGAACTCGAATGTACATTTTTTTAAACTAAACCTGAAAGATTGCATTTAGTCAGAGTTAAGTTCCTTTAGGCTATGAATGTTTCCTTGTACTGACGCTTAACTTAGCTAGGCAATCCATTGCATGACAATGAAAAACTGTAACACCAGCTAGACTCATCTCTTAATACCGGTGGCTATTTCCAGGTTTGGACACCTCTATAAATAATAATACAGCAAATTCTATTTTCTATAAATGAGACTATTGCTTTCTGAATTTATTTCATCCAAGATTCAGGATTTAGTTACTCTAATCCGACCTTGTTCTCTAGTATTAACCTCTTGCCCAAATGCTAGAAAAAGAGAATATTTTAGAGAATCAACACTCTTGAATGTCATCCACAAGGTCCAACCAGACTATGATTAAAATATGCTTTGCCTTGTTCATGGTAATCAATTAATATGAATAAATACAGCCTTCTGTGGTCTGGTGATCTCAAGATGGATTGTATGACAAGTCCCAAGATTTCCAACTGACATAACCATTGGAATATAGGTGTAACTCTCCAAGAGAGTTAAAACCCAAATTAACATATATTATGATTTAGAAAAACCAAATAGTCATTTCCAGAAAAGAAATGAAGTTTACATCATCGTCTTGTGTGCCTTCCGCATGGATCTGCAGAAGGACCCAGAGGAGATCATGACTCAGTCCGGGCTTGTGAACATTCAAATGTTTTGAAGCTATTCCAACATTCTTTCATCAGGATTCCACATTCAGAGGCAGTTGCAATAGTTTTGTTTTTCTTCCAACTTTGTGTCTGTTTGGTAGGAAAGCAGGGGGAAAAAATCTGTTTTGCAGATTACTGGACAGGACTTGTAAATATTGTTTGCATAAATCACTTCTTCTTCCCAGAAGTTAGCAACCTTATATGGCTGAGATGATAACTGGATTATAGACAAAATGATACTATAGGAGAAAAAAGGACCATGCTATCCTAAAAGAAGCAATGAAGGTGAGTATATTTCCTCTGGGGAAACCATCTCTATTATTCCATCCTCTCCGCCTACCTCTAGAGCAGGGTCTCCCAATCTTGACAACTTTAAGGCAGGTGGACTTCAACTCCCAGAATTCCCCAGCCAGCCATGTTGTCAAGATTGGGAAACCCTGCTCTAGAAGAACCCTCACCAATGGATATGGGATAATTTCACCATTATCTTGGACTTACTGAAAGACTGTGCTAAAAAAGCTGAAATGTAGTAGCCAGCTCTCCTCCTAGATCAATTTGAATAACAAAGACAACATACATAAATGAAAACTTTACTTGACAGAGTCCACTTCACTTTATTTAGAAATAGATGACTCTACTAGCAGGATAGCCCAGGACAGAGAATTACACCTACATAGGCTCCAGGTGCCATGTTTCTTTTTGTTCTTCTTCAAATCATGATGCACAAATCCATCTTGTGATTGCCTAGCTCAGGAACAGCCGTGCCCAATCTGGTACATCTGTCTACTGTCAAGGATGTTTCTTGATCCCTGCATTTTGCCACTGAACTGGTATACCCAGCTTTCTGGACTTGTGACATCCTTCGCAAGTGTAGAGTCACTATAAGGTCCAGAATTCCAAACTTTTGGTGACACTAGCTGATAATTCCTAGAGGCCACCAAGCTGAAGAAGGGTTTGATAAGCAAAGACTTTAAAGACTATATTAGGGTGAGGAATAGGATGCTCAACCAGCTCATACTTTTATTTCATCCATTCCTACTTTCAGCAAACTGAAACTGACCTTGTATTCATTTCACGGGGTGATGCCACCCTTTACAAAATAAAAGTAACAAAGGAAGAAGGAGGTCTGTCATATCAGAACTGCGTATGCTAACTAGTGAGACATTTTCTTGAAGTAAAGCTTACATTATAATGGTAAAGTGAAATGCCAACTTTCAGAAGTCATTCGGAAGGGTGGGTGGAAGTAAAAAATGGTGGATTGTAAATAATACATTCCCAGGCATGGAGAGGTGGGTTCTTGACATGAAGTGCTGTTCCAAATCCAGATGTTGGATTCTGCTAGTAAAAAAAAATAAGGGCCGTTATTGTTCTTACTAACTGCACAGGCCAGGGCAGGAAATGATGAAATGGAATTAAGGGGTGGTAACATGTATTGAGACAGAGAAAATGAACACCAGGCTGGATTCAGATGAAGCTGCCAGCCTTCCCTCCCCCTCCACTCATCCCTAGACAAAGAAAACACCTCAAATAGCCTCTAGAGCTAAACAGCTTTTGCCAAAGAATCCATCAATGAGACAGGGAAGAAGTGGAAATATCTCTTCTACGTGAACTGTGCCTGGTTTGGAGCAGAGTTTTGTATGAATTAGGAAACTAATTCCTCCCTGCTGTAGCTGAAATTTCTTCATCTTGTTCTCAGAAAATCAGGCCGCTGCTATCTATTTAGAACAGCAATTAAATCAAGGCTCTTGAATCACAACAGAAAACACACCCCTGCTGATTTCCACTCTCTATGGTTTCTCTATTGTATTGTATTTCTTTGGTAAGGAGAGAATCAATCACGCTTTTAAAAAAGCCCCCTTTTTAAATTCCAAATGCTTTTTCTTCTAAATAAGTGTTTAATGAGCACTAAATCATCTTTCTCCAACATGGTGCACAATTGTCTTCATGGAATACAACTTCCAGAGAGCTACAACACCTTTTATTTGCTAATACAATTTAAAAACCAAAATGCTGTTTCTCAATTATCTCACTGTTTGTAGAACTAAAATGTTTTCATAATAGCTGTTTATTAGCATGTGGATTTGAAGTTTGCAGAAATCATAAATCATTGCTCGGACCAAGCTGCCCAATGGTAGAGAGTAAAGAACACCAGTCAGTCTGTGCTCATTTTCTGTTTCAAATTAGCCAAATGAAAAGTCTACACCTCACAGATTCCTGTTCTCCATCAATTGCAAACAGCCCTTCCCTCAAAGAAAAATAAATACATTTCTAGAGTATGGCCCTTCCCTTTGCAACACACACAATTTATGCCCACATGCACTTAGTATATCTACCTGGTGCTAAGCAAAATATTCTTTCAAAATATTGCTCTGGAGGTGGTTGGAAGGAAATATTAGTTTTGGAAACTACTAATGATTATACTGGGAAGTCTCAAAAGCCTTCTACTCAACATAGCTCCAAAGCAACATTTCAGAGCAAATCCTGGGAAGCCATATCTACTGAATCTTTTCATGTATGACATCCCAGCAGTAAATCCTGAGAATGTTGCATGGCAGCAAAACCTATGAGAGGAGAGTGCCATTAAACTGTTATCAAACTGGATGAATGAAATTATAACTATGAATTAGCTGGCAGGGGTGTGGTAAGCCATCCCTCCAGTGGAGAAAGATAGATTTGTAAAGACAAGAAGTCAAGAGAGGGAAAATCAAATGGGATTTCTGAGACCAGTGAGGAGGTGAAGGTTAGAGAAATATATAACATATAAATCTTGACTTGCAGGAAATGTTGCACAATTGGTAAGACCATGTCCAGCCAAGAGGAAAGGGAAAAAAACAATATCTGGAAAGCTTTATTCTCAAAATGTTAGATCTTAGATTTGTAGATTAATTTTCCCTATCCCAGTATTCCCCAGCTAGCATCGGTTTTAGCCATGATTGATGGTAATTCTGATTGTGGATGGTTGATATGGGATGATCAGTTCATTAGTGCTTTAGACAGTCTGATCAGTACTTTCTTAGCTCAAAGTGAACAGACTGAACAATTCTCAGCTGGCTTTCATAAGAAATTTTATGTGAATGAAAATGCTTTGTTATGCACATTGTTATGGATTTAGTTGTCAATCAAGATAAGCAGGGTGGACACTGTTTTAGTAGTTTAGAGCTATATTCCAGAGTATGGGGCCTATTGGGTAGTGACCTAACTATAGGTAGGACTTTGATTCTGTTTCTGGGCAGGGTTTTTCAAAATGGTTTAAAGCTATTCTATAACTTACATTCAACGTTTTCCACAATAAAACAGTATTGCTGTTTTTGAATAACCGCATCATCCAAATTTGGCAGCACCGTCAAATGAAACCCTGAAGACCAGAAAAAAGACTTCTGGATTAAGTTACTCTAGGAAACTCTTGGCAACATTTGTGAAAACCTATGCAGAATTACTGAGAATCAAACACCATCGAAAGCCATGGGATATGCGTAGAATTTCCCTGGAGATGCAAATATGAAAGCATGTGGATGATTTTCATCAACAAATTGAGTGAGATTTCTGGGAGCTGAATTTTTCTTAATTAGAAAACAGGGCTGTGTGTGGAGCTTTTGTACAGGCATTTTGATATTTATGTATTGCCATGTTCGGCAGTGTTACATTTGTGTGGACCTGGAAAATCTGGGAAAATCTGTGGAAGGAAAATCACTGAGAAAAGAAAAGAAAATCTATCAAAATCGTATATTGATTAATTTGTTAAACAATTTTATATGATTGCCCAACTCATACATGGTAACTTAGGGCAGCTTACAACATTGAAATATCACAATGTAAAATCCCATACAAACCTCCTCAGGAGCAGCAACCACACACTCTCACTCTCATATAACAAGCTGGGTGCCAATCATATCTCTGGGGTAATGGTATTGTAAAGGGAGGGAGCCATCATAGAGTAGGCCCTTGGTCTCCAAAAGAGGAATCTTCCTAATATATGGGACCTGCAACATACTTTGCCTTCGTGCTCTGGTGGAAATGGTAAATGTAACTGGGAAGAGGCGGTCCTTCAAATAACCTGACTCCAAGCCATGTAAGTCTATAAAGATGGTAACCAGCACCTTAAAATGCAGATCAATAATCAATGCAGCTCCCACAAAAGTGGTGACACATGTGCAAATCCTGACTTGCACAGAACTGTGCAGGCTACTGCACTATAGGAGCTTAAGACATCTATACAAATTCTTTATCTTATGGCAAAAAAATAAAAGTTTCATATTCTATTACTTGTGTAATATATTTGCAACTTAATTTTCTATCCAGAGAGTGAACATAAAGCTCATAACATTAAAAAATGAAGTATAAACAGTTTTTTTAAAAAAAATATTAAAATGTACCTTTAAGTTTTGAAATCTCATTATTTGATTGTGAAGAATATTTGAATTTTTGAAGGAACATTGATAGAACAGTATGCATTTGTTTTTACCTAAATAAAGAAAACTTAATATATCTGAACATAATGTAAGTACAATTTTGATGTATAATTTTGACAGTCATAACCCAGTCTACCTCTCTGACTTTCTCCAAATTAATTTAACTACAACCTCTGAGGATCATTCCCAATGCCATCAGTGGAGATTAAATCTAAAGAGTTCTTGGATGGTAAAAATTACTATAACCTAGCCATGTTTTTTTTAAAAAAATAATAATGCTTTAACAAATATAAAATGTAAAGCCCCCCCCCACACATGCGTGCTTTTGTTTATTACAGATCTGTCAAAATTTTATTTCATCATCATGACCACACTGTTCATAAAAACACAGTTTATAAACCACATTTTACTACTAACCACAAATAAAAACACCAACACTTATGCGCCCATACTTAAGAAATACATTCTCAAACAACTTGAGTTAACACCTGCTAGTGTTTGATTGCTTTCCTTTTCATCCTTAATACATTTCTGTTCTCTTATAGAAGCATAATTAACAGTATTAACATTTTCAAACTACTAGATAAGAAAATATTTTCTAATTAACATCATTCTATGTTAAGAGTGGTTCGTAGACAGTGGGTGACTACATGGAGTGAAAACTAAGAGTTCTAAAACAGCTCTGAAATGCCTGGCCAAATGCAGGTTTGAGCAATGTGCTAAACTGACCTGAAAATCATCTGAGATGTGTTTTAGCAAATATCTTTCATTTTGTCTACAAACTCTACAATCCTTCACATCTGAAAGGTACCAGACTAAGTAAGGCTGATTGACGTATATTGAAGAATATGCCTGAAGAATAGATGAGTATGGCTGAAGAACAGAACTGAGAATATGGAAGCTGTCTCACTGTAGATAATTCCAAAAATAAGGTAAAAACATTGCAAAAAATAGCTCAGAATCTACCACTGCCAAGGGGTCAAGTTAGTCTGAGCCACCCTTATGTTCAAGTGATGTTCTTTGGAACATCAAACCACACCAAAATGCCAGACCTAACATCCCATTTCATACAATAATCCAGACTGAATAAACCATCTCTCCCAGCTCTTTGAACAATAATAATAATTTATTTTTGGCCTACAGCATAGTTGTGCTTTCCCCCCCTTTTATGTGCCTTTATCTCCAAAAACAAACACATGTTCAAATACAGCAAAAGAAAGTCAAAGAAAGAGAAAAGAATCTCTATGCAATAATTGTTTCTAAAAATATGTGTAGAGTGTTTTTTTAAAGCAAACTTAACAGCACTTCAGATGTTATTCATCTACATACATACATCTATTTTGACCCATTGGGTAACCTTGAAAATAATATTATGGAGGAAGGCTACATTTTAATTATTGGAAATGAGAAAACTATAAAGCTCAGAGTTGCATTTTTTATTTCACTCCAGTGCCCCCCCTCTAATCCTGATATTTTGAAGTGCATAAGAGTTGCATTAAAAATCTAAAATCTGCTTAGCATAACAATCTATTTAGTTTGAAAAACAAACACACTAAAACTCCTCTCCCAACTCCAGACAATCCTGAACCCATCTACTAGGAGCTGTGGTAGTGCAGTGGTTTGAATGCAGTATTGCAGGCTAATTCTGCTGACTGCCAGGAGTTTGATCCTCACTGGCTCAAGGTTGACTCAGCCTTCCATTTTTTTGAGGTCGCTAAAATGAGAGCCCTGATTGTTAGGGGCAAGATGCTGACTCTGCAAACTGCTTATAGAGGTCTGTAAACCACTATGAAGTATTATATAAGTCTAATTGCTAACGCTATTGCTATTTTCATCATTTTTCTCATTGTTCCCTCCCACTGCTAAGATCAGCCCACAACATCAGATATTGCTTGCTTACCAACAGAGTAAATGTTGTCCATGTCCAGAAAGGTCACTAAACACTTGGACACACATTGATCAGGGACTCATTCCCAAATGGTATAGTTTATATGGGATTTGCTTACTTATTTAAAAAATGCTCCTATGAGTTATTAAAAATATTTTCAGAAGCTAGTGACAAATGAAACAGTTCTTGTGTGGTCATAAGCAACCCAATAAGAAAATGACTTGTTCAGAATTGGGTGATAGGAATAACAATGAGGAAAAAAAAAGAATGAAGCTTGAAATGTCCAACTGTTTCATCTCTGCTAGGGTGCCTTCTCACTGGGAAGGGGTGTTGGAAGTTCTGAAAGTGAACCTTTTGAAAAAATTTGGTCAATTACACTTTTATATAGAAAAAAAAAATCCATCCTAACAGAAAAGACTTGTGAGCAGCATCTCTCTGAAGATTAAAAGGATGTAGTTTCTATTGGCAAAGGGATGTGCTGTTTCACAATTTCATAACCCATCCATGGTTTCCTAGCCTGAGGTGCTGTTTCCCCATATCTTACATGGTCCTGGTCTTCTCTATCTAAGGACCTGTGGGCAGCATTTGTTTAAGATTTAGACTTCTCAAGAATGATTAATCAAATAGGGCAAGTGGAATCATTTCAACAACTCTGAAGTTTGTTTCCAAAATGTGTTCTGTGCTGATATTGGATTAGGTCAGAGAGCATCAAGGACTCCACAGCCAACATGTTCTATGATAGTCCTCCCGGCGACCTTCCCATATGTGCGACTACAACTTCCAGAACATAATGTGAATGCCCTATGCTGGATGAGGCATTTCTTGCAAGAAGCAATACATTGTACAAGGAATCAAAAAGATGTTTTTGAAGGAGGTTCTCATTTCCAGTGTAATGTTCAGATCTGAAGTTGTTTTGAAAAAATGGCTTTGAAAGAATTGAAGGAAAAATGTATTTATGTATGTATTTATATATATAAATGTTTTTAACTTTGTAAATAATAAAGTATTTTTTTTAAAAAGAACGAAGCAAGTTCTGCTGGATATAAATAAAAAAAACATTGATCTGGAAAATAATAACAACAATGAAAAAAACAGCTTTGGAATGATAACATTTCTTTCTGCTCTGAAGATTGGACAGAAGTCGGCACTTTTTTTTGCAATGCATGTTGATACTACTCCAGCATTTTAATTCTTTTATTAAAGAATGTATGTATGTATGCATGCATGGGCGATCTTAAATGTACAGCTAAAATTCAGTCAAGGTGGTAGGACTTTTGATACAGTCAGGGTGTTTGTGTAGTTTGTATTAAAAAGCTGGTTTTTAAAATGGAGCAATCATGCTTCAGTTCAAGATCTGGTTTGGCTGGGAAATAATCTTTGCTTTATGCCTGCCTATTCATGGATATTATAAGTACATATTCACACGTGCTTTTCCCTTCTGTGTCTGCAATGCAGATAGTAAGAATAATCCAAAACACTGAATGTAGTCTAAGCCTCATTTCCTCCCTTGAGTGCTAAACTGCAACAACATGAAATGATTAAAGTGGAATAGGAAAAAAAAAGCCTTTTTGGCTTTGTTTGAGCCCTCCTGTCAAGTCAGTCTACTGACTCTGTGTTAGATGGAAACTATTTTCTTTCCACAAGCTCTAAACTTGCAGACAAGGTTTCCTGCTTTCCTGTTAGTGCCTCCACCTACCCAGACAGCTTTGACATTTTTGACTTAGCTATTTTCTACCACAGCTCTTCCAAAAAAGTTTCTGTGCCATCATAACAGCTGACTAAGCAGCACAACGTGCCTTGTAAGTAAAGGAAACAAATGCAGGCCATCCTCTTGACAATTGACAACTGTTCTTCATCTCAAGTGCTTCAGGAATTACAGTCACATATGCCAATTCTGCCAGATGGATGGGGCTGCTTCACCATATTTTTTATCTATCCTTGGTCTCACAACTGGATAAGAGGAACATGTGGGCTACTGAAAGATTCCACTTCACGTCCTCATCAGGACTTTTGCAGTGATTATTTCTGCTGTATTTTGACAACGAATATGTTCTACTCAGTGGCATAACTGAATTGCTCTGGTATGTAGTCAGTCCGAGGATCAGACAGCCTATGGTTCTCCAGAGTTTGTTGAACCATACTTCCCAATAGACCCAGTTAACATGACCAATGGTGAAGAAGACTAGAAGGTGCAATTTAGTAACAGTTGATGGATCACTTATCCCCCATACATCATAGTTTACTAGGACCACTGGAGTGACTGTGACCCAGTTTCTGCTTGCCTCTCTCATATGTGAAGAGATATAAAAATGGATCAAATAAATAAACAAAACCCTTATTCTTCAAAGTGTGTTGGATTTGGGAAAGCACATAAGTCAACTGTTTTGTTTTCAATTTTGAAGATACAGCATTAAGTATGCAGACAGAATAGTAATGGCGGGTGCTATTCAGAACAGAGTACAGACTTTAATTGTTGAGGCTTGAAGGCTTGATCCAAGGTACTATATCTCCAGATAAAAGGCTTCTAGGGCTGGGAAGATCTGCTTTTGAAATCTGTCAGAAATATATGAGGAGGAACATCAAACTAATCAAAAGGAAAAAGTATCTCTGATTAGCAGTATTCACTAGAAGGGAAGTTAAAATTGTAGCCAAACTATTCCAGCAAATAGCTTTATTTTTGACTGCCAGGGAAGAAATGGTGAATTGAAGATTGTTGCATTTTAAAGAAGGTGATACTAAAATTGTTTATACTTGTGGTGAACAAGGAGGTCACTTCTTTATATCTTTCTCTCTCTTTTTCTTTGATATGCTTAATATTTTTTCCTATTTTCCTATTTTCTTTTTGGCATATTATATTTTCTTCTTATTATTCTTCAGGTATGGTTGTTTTTCACTATCCTGGGTTTTACTATCTTACTTCTAACTGCCGTTCAAAATATTATTCTGGCTTTATAGATCAAATGGAAACACAAGGTCGAAGGACCATTTCATTAATCTCTGTAGTTTATTCTTGAACAGGTCATAATTTACACCAAGTTGTACTGGTGAAAACAAGCTGAAATATGTTTATTTTAACTTTGGCATGTTCATTCTGTTACCCATTTTTATCTGAGATAAATTTAGGGTAGGATTTTAGCAGCATCTATTAGAAGGAAAGTTAAGGTTACAATACATGAAAGCAACTCCCTCCCCAAACACTATTATTCTGTCAACAAAACATTTTATCCTTTAAGAATTCTTGCTTTTATAATTGAGGAACCATTTAGGTATTTAATATTATCTGCATCCCGACGTACGCTTGAATGTATTAATATGCTCACTTAGAATTGTCAGTTTGAAAAATCTGTCACAAAAGCTAGTTTTCTTAAGGTGATATTCTTTATACATTGAGAATATCACGTCCAGAATACCAGTGAGCAAAGTCAACAGGAATTGTCAGAGGGAGGGCCATTGGTTATGGATAGCTTATTAAAGATTCAATACAATTTGAATCTTTAATCCCTCTCGCAAATATGGCAACATGGCGGGTAAAGGAAGGAAACATGCAAGTATACAGCTTTCTGCTCCTTGAACTGGTAGACTTAAAGGGACAGAGTCAATCCTTGGATTATGATTTAGCAATTAGGAATTTAATCCAGGGCTTTTCCGTTAAAGTTAGAAGTCATTATAGCAGTGTCAACAAAAGTAGGTCTCAGTTAAATGAACCCTTTGATGTTAATACAACAAATATGTTCTGGGATAAGTATTTATGCCCTTTCATGTCTTGTTGGCATGTCAGCCTGACCGGGCTGTAACTGAGATGTACAAATGACCCTCATATTCGAGGGTACATAGTTAATGTCACTGTACTAGAGTCATCTGAATGTTACTGCCTCATATTTCAATGCATGCCAAGTTATTTGAGTATCTGGTGAATTGACAAGTTCCTACAAAGGTTACTTGGCCATCATCTGTGAGCAAAAAGGGATCAATGCAAAGAGAAAGGCCGTCCATGCAACATTCTGTTGTTATGAACTAATAACATCAGGACAAGTTGTACTTTTTAATCTACTGGTTGTCCTTACTGCCTTCTGTTTGCTTTTCAGTAGAATAGATCTCTGATAATATCTGTGAAAGAGATATTCTTTTGCCTTAAGTTAAATGTTCCTCATTGCGCATTAGATTCTGGATAGAAACAAATTCTTTGAACAACACATAACTGACATACGAAAATGCATGAACTGTGAAGAGCCCTTCTTAGCTGTTCACAGTTAATGGTTCATGAGTAGGAATCCTACAGTAGCTCCTAATCTCCCAAATCTCTTAGCAACCTTTGATTCTTCACTGTATTACTGAAAGGCCCAAGGGGTTGATCATTATACTGATATGATTCCTGCTAGACCATAGGAAAATCTCCTTAATGTATTTAGTCAAGAAGTCATGTCTTCTTCATACTTCCCATTCAAAATCAGGAATAGACAGCAAGAACGTTAGGATTGATGAGCAAACCCAACCCTACCTATCGTCTACACTAATTGAAGCAGGGAATACAGGGAGGAGACTCCTACCGATATCAAGATGAGCTGGATGGCATTGATATGTTAGATATGATTATCTATGATTACTTGATGCTGGATATAAAGAAAGCAAGATTACGCATCTTTTAAGCCCTGCTTACAAACACTGAAAACAGAAAGGTGGATTAGGCAGATCTTGCTCTAATTCTCGAAGGCAGCGATTTCTCCCCCTGAAGTTTCTTTTTCTCTGGAGCACATTCCCATCCTGATTCTATGACTTTTCTGGAAACAGCTTCAGGTCAAAGTAGCTAACTTTACTGAACACCCAGTTTTTGTGAATACGTCAACGTGGCAGACACTGCAGAGACAGCAACTAAGCCTGCCTATCTGGGTCATGACAGGGTGAGGACAAACCTAGACAAAGAAGAAGTACATGCTGTCAGCTTTGCTGCTGTGTTATTTATGGACATCTCAAACAGAAGGGGCATTCTCACACAGGAGGATTAAATAGATTGCAGTGCGAATGTAAAACTTGCTTGGTTGGGCACATTCCATTTTAGAAATAGCTCTTCACATTCATACATGTCACAGCGTAGCAAGAGCCTTCAAGATATTTTTAGTATTATATGTATATTTCATTCCATGAGAAGAAAACATTCCTCCCTGGTATAAATAGCCACGCTGAAAAATGTGCACAAGTGTGTGTACTTGCATGAGAGAAGAGGAGAATGAATGCTGTATGCACATTTTCTTGACATCTGAACTCTACAATCTCTGAATCTGGATTCCAGTCTAAAGAGGAAGAAAACTGTTGTAATAACATTTACAGGTTTGTTCATTTTCAGATACCAACAATCTGTTTTTTAATTAGAACTAGCATTCAGGGTACCTAATTAAATAAGAAAATACAGATAGAAAAATGACAACAGAAGTAAAAAAAAACCTCAGTGATTTAATCCTTGATCCCTTTAAGGCTTGTGGACTTCAACTCCCAGAATTACCTAAACACCA
>JANHFO010000373.1:206444-218719 GCA_032468095.1 Pareas carinatus
GGAGGGTGGGAGGGGCAAAAAACAAAAGTGAGGAAAAACGTGAGGTGAAGCAACTGTGTGAACCTTTCTGCACAGTAGTCTCAGTCTTGTAACAAGTATCACTGTTGGTTTTAGGTTTGTTATTGGAACGGCCACTGGTGATTTGCCTTAAATAGAACCCAAGCAAACTCTCTGTTTGTTTTTCTTGACATGGGATGGAGTGGTGCTTTCCAAGAAACAAGGGGGAAAAAACCTGGATTGACAGTGGTGACATTGACTCCGTTTGGCACAAACAAATGATGGTCCACTAAGCAAGAAAGGAACAGGCACAAAGTAAATGGGTCATTCCGAGAAGCAGTGTTTTTCTTTGTGGTACACTAGTTTGCAAATAATTAAACCTCAGATAAACATTTGGTAAGATCATCTCTTTGGGTTGGGACTTTTCTGCTTCCCTTCAATGCTAATCTTCAACACATGTCTCACTGCTTTTTTCCAGATAAATCATATTTGCTTATCAAACGTCTTCTAATCAATACTATGCTACTGCTTTGGCTATAATCATATATATACAGTCAATTTGTCAAAAACCGGCCATGTTTTCTTCTCAGTAGAATCTCTTCTATCTACAATATTGTGCCTGCAATGCATAGCTCATTTTCTTAATCTCGTTCTTAAGGTAGCCTCCAAGACATTGTAAGCCTAAAGGAGGGAATGAACTTCGGTAATGAAGTTTCACACATTGCACAACACCAGTATCAGATTTGTCATTTGACAGAAAAGCAAAACATGAAGAAATTAGTTGGAGAGAGACTTTTCATACTATTACATGCTAAATGTTCACCATGATGCTTCAAATGTAGAACTATACTGTACATCTTATCAATATCTAAGTTGACCAGCAGTGGTTCATTGAGGATAAATAGTGAACTCTTGTGATATCTCAAAACCTTAACAATTGATTTTGGGAAAAGCTTTTGAGTAATATGACAATGGATGAAAATTCTGTTTGTATATCTGGGTGTGGGTGAACATATGCATGCTTATTCACTTATAGTTGTGTTGGAAGGCTTTAGAAATGCAACAGAGACAAACAAAATGCAAGAGATCCAGAAGTGATATTTATTGAAAGGTGCCATTCACAAAACAATTCTATAATATGACAGTGTCTTGCATTGGTGACCTGATTAAAATACATAGTATGATAATAGTTATCCTTAGTCTTGGTTTAATCCATGAGAAAATGTTGACCCTCTTAATGAATTCTAGCTGAGCAATTTCCTGATGAACACGGTCTTTGTTATTTCTTCACTGAGTGCAAGTTGTGTCGCAAAAGCTTATAATAAAGTATAAAGGCTGCATTGAAACCGACTCCCAGTTAAAACTTTAAAGATCCAAAAAATCACCTGAAAGAAGATTTTCTGGCATTTGGAAGAGATTCAAGATTTGACCTTTTTGCGAGTTTCTACAGCTTGCCTTTAGATGAGGACACAGTCCATTCTTGCTGTAATGTAAGAAAAGTATGATAAGACAGTGTACTTTGTTTGGAAGTGAAATCTCTGGGAATTTGTTTTTGCATAGGAGCTTAATTTATCTCATCTGACCCTTCTTTTTTTTCTTCGAAAGCAAAGAGCCTGAAATCAATAAAATAATTGCTTTTCACCAACAAAGATGCCTCACCATCTTTTTATTATTATTATTAATTATAGTCCATGGTTTGTTTGCATTTGCTCATCTATCTGTGATACCATACGATTCTACTTCTTGTTACGTATCTTTAAGTCTGCTAGAAACTTTCTGAGTCATTTGGTTAGGCTGAAAGACAACAACTATTTGCCAGCTGAGAGAAGTCTTGTGAGGTCAATGCCAATGGCAGTAAACCCCTGGAAAAATCCATAAAGAGCCTGCTCAGTATTCAGGAGCCTCTCTTGAAAAACGGTCCCAGCATTTCAAAGTTGAAGCATATGACACTCAGAATTCAGATTTTATTATATGCTCAGGGTAGTAAAGGAGAAGAATTAAAGCTGCAGCTGGTTACATTCTCTCCGGCATGTATTTAAAAAGCAAGTTGTTCAGTGATTTGCTTAGGACACCAACAGGAAATGATCTCATACCCCAAAATATTGAAATGCGGATAGTCCAGAACTGCTATCTTGCATCTTAGATTTTTGCTTGCGTTATCTTTTTAAAATATAATATCTTTATGTTATCAGATTAATAACCCAATCAAGTTCTTAGAAGTATTTTCATTTTATATTTATAGAATATCAGTGATTAACAAATCATATTCTGAAGCTACAGAACTAAGTAGCTGCATGGCAAGGGGAGGCATATAATAAGAACCCTTTAAGATTGGCCAATTTCTTCCTTCCAAGGTTAGCCAGTAGATATCTTTGTGGATTAGTTGGCTAGACGATAACTTGATTCCACAAATATGGGGAATCCTCAACTTACAACCACAACTGAGCTCAAAATTTCTGTTGTTAAGCGAGATATTTGTTAATTGAGTTTTGCCCCATTTTATGACCTTTCTTGCCACAGTTGTTAAATAAATCACTGCAGTTGTTAAGTTAAGTGAATCTGACTTTCCCATTGACTTTGCTTGTCAGAAGATTGCAAAAACTGATCACATGACCCCGGAACACTGCAACCGTCAGAAATATGAACCAGCTACCAAGCATCAGAATTTTAATCACATGACCATGGGGGAATGCTGTAGTGGTCATGAGTGTGAAAAATGATGGTGTTACTTTTCAGTAATAGACTATTGTCAGTCAAGGATTACCTGTACATCTGTACATATAGCACTTTTACAGGGGAGCTTTATGCCGAGAACTGCTCTGCAGTGATCCCATGATGTCATGTCTGTTATGTCATCCCATAAAGTCATCATTCTTCAGTATCTCAGAGGATTTGTTTCTAGTTTTGCTGCTGTTTTAGCAGTTACACTCTGAATTTAATTTTCCAGTAGAAGTGATGGAACTTCCTATCTCCTAAACCAGGGCTGACAAACTCAAATTCATTGAGGGCCACTGCCATACTGCCCTCCACTGATGCTGCACGCCCTGCTGCTTCCCCATGGATGCTGCTGGCCCTCCAGGATGCTCCCTTCCCCCATGAATAATGCCACCCCCACCTCGAATGCCCCCCCACCGCCTCGAGGATGGCCCCACAGGCCAGATCCAAGGTCATGGGCATGCATGCCACAGTGGGTACACAGAGTCCTCTCTGCTGGCACACAAGCCAAGTTGCCCCGGCATCGCCCCAGAGCTGAGCATGCTCAGAAAGGAGTAGTGGCACCAGGTGATGATGTCACAGGGCCATGCACATGCTCAGAAGAGAGTAGTGGTGCCAGGTGATGACATCATGAGCCACAACTCATAGCTGTGACTCATCCAGGTACTTGGTGTCTAAAACGTTAGTCATCACTGCCATACATCATATCTGGCCCACGAGCCTTGTGTTTGACACCCCTGTCCTAAACTGTCTTTCTTCTGCCCAGAGGTCAGGCCAGCTGTAGTGGACAGCTAAGACTGTGGAAGGACAGAAATTCCTAACTTCTCCCAAAAGATCTCTAATCTAACTATGCATCTAGCTTGGCCTCTTACTTTGGAATAATGGCTTAGTGGTTCCTGTTGCTGCCACATATCTTCTCTCCTGATGTCCCTTCCCTAATTTTAGCATGTGAAAGAAAAAGAGCCTCTCATACCCTATGATTAATTAAAAAGTTGAAATGCAAAAAGTGAGCAAAATTCTATAACGCAACTACAGTGTATCTGTAGTGTAAAGACATGATGAATTCAGCTTCATTTGTAGGAGGAAATGTACCTGTTCCTTGTTGCTTAGAAGAGCAGAACCAGAACGAATGGGATGAAACTAGAAGGAAGTAGTCTGGGGCCAGGCACTATGAAGTATTTCCTGATGCCAGGAGCTGTTGACCAGTGGAATAAGTTGCCTCATGAAGAGGCACATTCTTCTTCACTGGAGATTTTCGAACTCTGCATGACCTCTGAAATGCCTTCTCACTATAAGTTTATGAAAACAGACCATGGGGGAAGGGAAGGCAGTGGTTAAATGCTCTTTGTTTCGTTGTGTCTTCCTTTTGTTTAGCTGGATAATATAGCGATGGTCTCATGTGATGTTCTCCGCATTTAAGGATTGGCTGTAATGAAGACAACCATAGTCTGATTTGAATAGTTCAACATATTAGAAGTGGAAAGGACCATATTTACAGTTTAATTAACACCTATTTAGTTTAATCAATGGTGCAAACTTATAGGCCATTATGCAGTGACTAGTCTAAGTATTCCTTTCATTACTGGCAGTGTTAAAAAAAATCTAACTATGCTTCCTTTTCTAGAATAAGATGACTTATCGAGTCAAGACATCAAGCTAATGTCAAAGAAATACAAAGGACAATTGCACATCTACTGAGAGCGAGCATGTTTGAGTTTCTCTCCAATAATATCTACCATGTTGTAGTGTAATTGCATATCAAATGCTTCCTTTTGAAGTCTGCTGAAAGACCAGATGTAGAGATTATTACAACATCGTAGGCATAACTCTTGAAATGTGGTTGCATGAAGAATAAAAGAAGTCGTCACAAAGTAGAATCATAATTCTATTTAATATTAATATATGTTACAATTGATCTTCATGATTACTGGGGCAATAGGTCAACCTCCTATTGAGGAGCTGTTGTAGGATATTATTATTATTACTTTATTACTTAGACTTATATGCCGCTTAACAGTGCTTTACAGCACTCTCTAAGCGGTTTACACAGGCAGCATATTGCCCCCAACAATCTGGGTCCACATGGTACACTACATGTTTTTTTTCCCTAAAGTTTTTATATATTTGTATATGGATATTCAGCTCTTGCATGAATTCCAAATAAATGTTCTGATTTTGGTAGCTATTTTGATTTCATTGGATTTTTGTTTGTCTCTGTATTGCAACACAGGAACACTTTATCTCAAAAGCAGGTCGGTTTGAGATTGTCCTTTGCCATTTTGTTTGCTTATTAAAGTTTAAAGTTGAAACAAATGTCTGCTTGTCTCTAAGGAGCTTCAAAACAAAAACAAGAACCAAATAAAGCAGAACAATTATATGAAAAGGGGATGGAGAGCAAAACAAGGAAAACACAGTAATTGGGCGTTTTTGAAAAGGGGAGGGATAACCTGATTATATTAATGGGTCAGCATCAAAAGTCAGATAAGTTTATTCTGCTAACAAAGCGACTATGTATTTGCTGTGACTAGTTTAAGATTGAAGGAAAGGTGACTTGGGCCAAGACTTCCATTTTGTTCTTCATTACTTTTGTAATGTTGTGCTTTGAGTTTACAAGGAGAGATTTCCACTCCTGATCTCTTGCTTGGCATAAACTTCAGACGCAGTGGCTACAATGGAGCATTCCTTCTGTAGATTATAACCAAACAAGGTTTGGAGGATTTATAAAATCCTTTGTTGCAGATATCTGGCTTGTTTCACTCCCCTCTGCTTTCTTTCACTGAATTGTAAACTCAGGAGTTTCAGAGCTCTCTTTTCCCATGTCAACAAAAAGTCCTTCTCTTTTCTAAGTAACTGTTGGCTGATAATTGTCTCTAAAAGAGAAAGTTTCCAGGATCCTGACCTAGAAGTGGCAACTTCTGCCATTAACTTTAAACTTCTTCCATTAACACATTGAGAACAATATCTTGCCTTTTTCCTTCGACTGCACTGGGTTTGCTCCCTCTCTATTTTTTTTTTAAGCATCACGCTTCTTTGTATTCAAGGAAATCCTAAGTTACTAGGAAAAACAAAAGATATTTTTTGCTGCAAGCCAGACAAATAGTTCTTAGGCACGTAATTCAGGACTCGCAGATGTGTTGTAGGCCATAATTAGAATGGGATGTGGTATGTGGATTGAGTGGTGGGTGGAAGGAGGGGAGTGTCATTTTAACATACTTGAAAACTTTTGGCCTCTGGGTTTTTTATATGCAACACATGCCCACACTTCCTGCTGTTGTGAGGGGTGGGAGGGGGGCACGTAGAGAATTGAAATCACTAACCAGAGAGGTTTCCCCTTCTTTTCTTTCTTCTTCTTTTTTTAAAAAAATCCTGTTGATCAGACGTAGCGAGGATCAAAGCTTACTCTGTTTCAGATGTTATTTTTCTTTTCTCCCCAGTGTTAGCTTGGCATTGCTTATAACAGTGGAATGCTTAATCCAACTGTTTGCTTTCAGGACGGAAAGTGAAGGACAAATTAATTCATCTTCTCAAAGTAAAAACAAAACAACCTCTTTTCCAAGTACAAGTGGCGTGATTGAATTTCCAAACCTTTGTTTCTGAAACATTTAATTATATTTTAATTGAAGCCAAACTGTCAAAACATAGTAGCCAAGCATTTCTTTTGAAAATGCATTACCTTTCTTATATGGAAGTCTGTAATTGAGATTGGAAATGAAACTACAGCTTTACTACAAAGAGAACCAAGATGGATTTTGCAGCTGAAAAGGCAAACAAAACAAATCTTTATGTTCACACTTTTGAACTGAAGCCACTAAACAGAAAATAAAATGAGGACAAGAGAATGATTGCATTGCTAAAATTTATTAGTAATTAAAGAGATCAAAGTTTGGAGAAATATAGTTCTGTTGTCATTCTATCGTAGTCTTCACCAGCAATAGTTAGAAGAGCTGTTTATTATGGAAAAATTGTGTGTGTGATAATAAAGTCCCTTACTTAGTCTGCTTTCTTTAAAACATATCTCAGATGGTGGTATAGTAACAGGAAATGTCTGCTTGAGACTAATTTCAAGCATTATGGAGAGATCAATCCAGAGTTGTCACTAGAAGGAACAGTGTAATGCAGGCATCCCCAAATTTGATGGATAGATGGTCATAGTGTGTTCCAGTATCAAAATTCACAGAACCAAGAAAATGCACCCCAGCTATGAATAGCCCCTTTGTAAGAAAAACCCTATCCAAGTGTTATACAATGAAAAAACCTGCCACCAAAATGGTGACGTCAACACCCCCTCCCTCATTTATAACATTTCATGAATAGAGTTTGGACTTGACAGGAAGCCATAGTCCATTCAATAATGCATGTTCAATTGTACATGTGAAGATCTCCTCATTGCAACAGTCAATGGCATGTGTGCACTGAGTTGGAGAGGATTTTTATCACTCACTGCATAGGAGGTTTAACTGTATTTTTTAAAGAACAGCATCTAGTTGGCCTTAGCTGGCCTCAGAAATTAAGCAGGGTCAGTTCTGGATTGTATTTAAGTGAGGAACACTTAGAAAAACAGGTCTGTAGATTTGGCTGGGAAAGTGAAAACCTTTCCCAGAAGAAAACAGTGTCAGAGAAAGACAAGAATGGCAGTGACATTTTTGTATGGTTGAACACAATTATAAAGAAAAAGAAGAGGAAAAGGAAGAAGACGAGGATGCTCCTGGATGTATCTGTGAGATGAGCCACAGTCCAAGGGAGCCTTTTTTCCCTAACATCTAACTAGAGCTGTAGATGGGGGCACGGTGGCTCTGTGGATAAGAGGCTGAGCTTGTCGATCGTGAGCTCCCGTTACTCGTCCAGCTTCTGCCAACCTAGCAGTTTGAAAGCATGTAAAAATGCACGTAGAAAAATAAGCACCACTTTGGTGGGAAGGTAACAGCACTCCATGCGCCTTTGGTGTTCAATCATTCTGGCCACATGACCATAGGGATGTCTTTGGACAGCGCTGGCTCCTCGGCTTTGAAACAGAGATGAGCACCGCCCCCTAGAGTCGGCTTTGACTAGCATGCATGCGTAGGGAGAACCTTTACCTTTTTTGAGCTGTAGATACTATGACTTTTTTGTTGAAAAGTATGGTTAAAAAACAAACAGCTATATATATAAATGTGAAATACCACTCACTGATTCATCACGATCTTCCAAACTATTAAAGATACAAACCTGAAATTTGGTAGATTTGTTCATCTTGGCATCTAGGTGCTCACTAAGAAAGGATTTTTTAAAATATTAATTTTTATTTATTTCAATTTTTTAATTCCAGAGGTTGTGATTGCACAAAATATGGTTTGTTTCCTTTCCCCTGATTGGGGAGCTTTTGCAGACTCTCCTGATTGGAGGGCTTTTGCACTTTTCCTGTTTGGTTTTGAATTTTTCATTGAACAGTACCAATGGAGGGGTGAGGAGCAGCAGGGCAGGAGACTGCAAAAAACTGCTTCTCCATGCCGGAAAACTGATTGGAGGTCATGATTGAACCAGTACCTATGGCAGCAATGCAGGTGAGTGCAAAAAACAGGGAGAGCGGGGCCAGACAAGGCCTAAAAACAGCCGAGAAGCCTACTGAGCCCTCTTTGCTCTTTTTTTACTCTTTGAATAAAGATTCTGAAAAGACTTATGGTGTCCGGCTTTCCCCCCCCAAACCTATCACTCTCCCCCGCTGCAAAAAAATGCCAGGGGTGGGGTAGGGATAGGCCGACCAAGGCCTGCAAAGTGCTTTTGGAGGCCTATCCTTTCCAAGGCCTCTCCTCCTCCATGGGGCATGTGCGGCTAATTATACCAAACCCATAGCAGAGACGGAATACAGATGGTCAAAGGATTGGGCGCGCAATTTGTGGTTGTGGAAAGGAAAATATCCAAGGGTTAAGAATCTGGAAAAGGATGAAAAAGGTTAAATTCAGACACAAAATTCTCCAAGAGGAACACTTTGGACATTTTCCCCTCTTCCTATAGCATGCCGCCGCTAAGTTTAGTTTCCCAACAGGAAAGTTCATCTCACCCAGAGGTCCTGCACCATTCACAGAAGTGAGTTTAGCAAGGTTAGAGGAAAAAATTGCAAGGGGAAACTCCGGTTCCATCTCATCGGCAGTGTATATATTGTAAACCACAACTTTGTCCATCTCTGACTTTTCTGGCCAATTTCCTCTTGAAGCCTAACCACGGATGCTGTATATGAGAATGTATATAAATATTTGCTTAATATTTACTACTCACATTTATTAACCATACAATAGCTTGAATTCGTCCCAGCAGGTGTACTTCTTTAATAGATGGGACCAACGTTCTTGACATGTGACAGGACGAAATGTTTTGTGACATGGTGATTGTACTTTATAACATGATGACAAGATGATCGTATTTTATGATTATGAATGTATTTTGTGATTAGGATCGCGGTTTGTTGATTGCACCTAATACCAACATGACCTGATGAATGTACTTTATGATTTGGAAGGTATTTTGGGATTGTAATCACTGTTTGTCCATTATAGCTTTACGATTGTAATCACAGTTTGCCCATTATAGGCTGTATGTAAGTATTGAGCATGTACACCAGAGACAAATTCCTTGTGTGTCCAGACACATTTGGCCAATAAATTTTAATTCTAATTTTACAAAATATACCAACTTCCTGCTCTGGTGGGCTGGGTAGATGGAACTGGTGAGAGACAGTCCGTCAAATATCCAAATATCCAGGCCTCAAGATAGTTCAAAAGACATAGAGTATCTCAGAGCACTGGACCTTGTTTCAAGTTTGACTTCATATATGTACAAGTAGTCCTTGACCTACGACCACAATTGAGCTCAAAATTCACATCGCTAAGTGAGATCCTTGTGAAGTGAATTTTGCCCCCTTTTGCGATCTTTCTCGCCACCGTTGTTAAAGGGAATCACTGTAGTTGTTAGGTGAGTAAAACGGTTGTTAAGTGTATCTGGCTCCCCCATTGACTTTGCTGGTCAGAAGGCCGCAAAAGAGGATCACATGACCCCGGGACACATGGCGACCGTCATAAACAGGAGCCTATTACACCGTCATAAATATGAGCCAGTTGCCATGCATTGGAATTTTGATGGCGTGACCCTGGGGGGTGCTGCAGCCATCATAAGTGTGAAAAATGGTTGTAAGTCACTTCTTTCAGTGCCGTTGTAGCTTCAAGCAGTCACTAAACGAACCCTTGTAAGTCAAGGACTCCCTTGGCTTAGTTCTAAAGAGAATGAACATCTTAGAGCACTGAACTTTGTTTGAAGTTTGAATTAATATGTGTAATAAATAGGTTCTTCCCCAAAATGGAAGTTTATAGGCGTAGAGGACAAAGCAAAGCAAATAATTTCATTGCTTGTTCAACAACATTAAACTTTTTCTATATACCGGTAGGTTCAATCGGAGGTGTCAATCCTAGCGCTAACACCATGATGGACACCTCTCCATTCCATACAATCCAATCAATATAAAACGCAACTTTTTGTTCAACAAGGCATCATATAAGATCCATGTAGTCCTCGACGTATGACCACCATCGAGCCCACAATTTCTTGCTGCTAAGAGAGACAAGTTGTTAAGGGAAATTTGCTCCATTTCACAGTCTTTTTTTAACCACAGGTGTTAAGTTAGTAAATGGATCTGGCTTCCCAGTTGACTTTGGCCATCAGAAGGTCGCAAACGGGGATCACGTGAACCCTCCCCCCCGGGGGGACACGGCAAGCATCTGAATTTTGATCACGTGACTCTGGGGAGGCTGCAACAATGCTAAGTGTGGGAAAAGGTCATAAGTGACTTGTTTTCAGTACTGTTCTAATTTTGGATGGTCAATATATGTGTGCATGCATGTGTATGTACATGTGTGTGTGTGTGTGTGTGTATGTTTTTGTAGATTTTCACGGGTACAGGTATGTAAGTCTCGGTGTGTTCAGGTCTTTCCCGTGTAAGATTGAGAGTATCTTGGCAACGTTTCGGCAAGGTCCCATTCGCCAGGCTGGTGCTTTCGGCTTCTTGCTCATACTTTGCTCACACTAGTGTGAAGCCGAATTTCTTGGCGACGTTTTGGTGAGTTCTCACTCGCCATCTTCAGGCTGGTGCTTTCAGCTTCGTGGGTATTTATATGTGTGGGTATTTATATTTTATATATGGTTTATTAAAAGAACTATATCAGTCCGTCCACAGCAGATGCATCACTATGGAAAACGACACAGTTACTTTAATGAGTTGCTGACCTGCATTCCTGCTCTAGTCACGTTCCCACATGATCCTGAGGCATAATTTCTGAATCAAATCTGAAGCATTCCATCACACCCATTCTCTGAATACACACACACACACACACACACACACACACTGTGGAAAAAACTGACGAAGAAGTGGAGATGCAATATTAATTTTCCAGACGTGAATGTGGAAGAAAGTGAAAACACGAAAGGCAATGTCACAGTGGGATCTTCAGGAAGTGCTTTTTGGAAGTGCAGAAGAGAGTGATGATTAATTAGAGCTTCTGAATTGGGCTGTTGATCTAAGAACTTAGACGTGACATATTCATACCTTGCAGGACACTGATAAACGTCTACCTCAACGGTACTCAATGTGTCCGTCTGTCTGGCGATCTTAACTGGGGCTTATCCTGAAAAATCATGCTAGGGCTTATTTTCCAATTAGGTCTTATTTTTGGAAAAACAGGGTACAATATGTGATTTTTTTAAAAAAAAAAATCTACTTCAGAGAATAAAATGCATTTTCTCTGAATCTTGCTCAAATGTATGATTTTATTGAGATTATCCAAACATAAAATACAAGGGAAAATAAAAACACAGAGGAAGTGGGGCGGGGAGAGAGAAATACAGGGGAAAGTAGCACCATTGGCTTTCACCTTTTTTCAGCTCAGTAGAATCAAACTCCCTTTTTACTACCCTGTAGTAATCTCTTAATTCCAGGTAGTCTCAGGGTGACTTGATGAAGCTGAGCATTTACTGACCGGATGCCCTTCCTAACGCCTATGTGGAGGTCAAAGCATTTGCTGCTAGCTAGACCTGAACTCTCAACCTTCCGAATGGAAGGCGAGCATCTTCCCCACAAGGCCACCACGCCACTCTTTCTGCTCAGTAGAATAAAATTAATAAAATTACAGCCTCAACTTCCCCCCCCCCCTTTCGCCTACTTAGTAAATACGAGTCATTTCGATAGCAACAAATGCATCTAATCCGTCAGAATTTCATTTTTTTAAAAAAAACAAATCTGCCTTGAGTGCAAAATCTAGAAGTGTTTTCACAGCGGGAACAAAATTGGATGTATTCTTTTCATGGAGAAAAGCCGTTCGTTTGACCATCTCTGCCAGCTCCGTCCGTTCTGTCTGTTTTTGCATGGTATCTTATGATTGTAATCAGTTTGTTTATTGTATGTAGGTAGGTATTGAGCATGTACACCGGAGACAAATTCCTTGTGTATCTAGACACACTTGACCAATTGATTCTGATTCTGATTCTGATTCTGATTCTGATTCTGATTCTGATTCTGATTCTGATTCTGATTCTGATTC